>CM076576.1:436753300-437010728 GCA_034641835.2 Pinus albicaulis | reverse complement strand
CTGCTAGGATGCGTTGTCATGGGCTACACGGCTAGTAACCCACCACCTTGACTGTGCACAACTCCCTTGATCACTTTACTTCTCGCTTGCCCTGCTCATGGCTTTGCGTGCCATAATAACTTCAACTTGTACATTCGCAGGCCAACATTGGCTCCACTTGGGGACAACGTGTTATTTATAGTGTGTAGAGAACCTACAGACCAGATGCCTATGTTCTCTTGGGTGAAAGGGGTCATTATTGAAAATTTCGAAAACACCTTAGAGTTATAGTCAAAGAATAAAGAAGGGAGAAAAAAAAAATGGAACATTTACAGTGGAAGGATATGTACAATGGACCAAAGATGTCCATGTCAATGCTAGAAATAAAACTTGAGAAACTATCTATTGATAGGCATCTCAATTATATCTCCCTCTAGATTCTCCAGCAAGAAAGTGTTGTTTCCTTAGGCCTTAGCCACTATGAATGGTCCAAACCAGAGTGAATCGAACTTCCTGTGTTTTCCTTTGACTGATCTTCTGACATCCCATCTCAGTACCATGTTCTCTACCTAAAATCCTCAGTTCTTGGCCTTTTGATCAAATAGGCTCTTCATTTTTTCTTGATAGTTGGCCATCTTGATATTTACTTGCTCCCTGGTTTCACTGAGCTCAAACAGCTGGTTCATTCTCCTTGTGAGGGCGTTCGACTCCTCCTCACTATCCTGCAGAAACCAAGCTATAGGTAGCACAGGTTGTGTGGGGAAAACTGTTGCCCTACCATCTACCAGTTCGTAGGGGGATTTTCCTATGGACCTTTTTGTTGTAATCCTGCTTGCCCAGAGTGAAAATTTCAGTTAGGAGTCCCAGTTCTTCTGGTTCTTGCTGATTCTCTTATTTAAAATCCTTACCAACATTTTGTTGGATTATTTTTCCAATCCATTCCCCTAGGGATAGTATTCTTTGGAATTCCCAAGTAGGATGTTGTACCTTTGGAAAAATTTATGAACTTTAGGGACTTGAAGGCTTGAGCATTGTCGGTGATTATCATCGTCGGGCACCCAAATCTTGCCACTATATTTTCTTCCAGAAATTTGATCACCATCGCGTCTGTAGCATTTCTTGCCAACATCAACTCAACCCACTTAGTAAAGTAAGATGTGGTAGTGATAATCCATCAGTGTTGGTTGCTGGTTGTTGGATGAATTTCCCCAATAAAGTCGATCCCCCATTGTTTGAATGGTTACTCAATGTGTATTGGGTTTAGTGGGAGAGGTTCAAACTTCTGTCACTCAACAAATTCTTAACACTTCTCACAGGTTATAACATGAGATTGGACATCACTAAACAACTTAGGCCAAGAAGAAACCCACCCTGAGAATATTATGAGTCGTCGCGTGCCAACTGTAGTGTCTACCACATATGCCACCATGAAACTCCTTTATCACCTCCCCAGTTTCCTGCTCTGTCAAACATAACATCAATATTCCCAATGGGTCCCTCCAGTACAGCCTCTTGTTTTCTACTGTGAACTTTTGAGACCTTAGTCGTAGGGTGCATTACTTCATCTTGTCGAAATCAGGTGGAAATATTAAAATCAAAAGGTATTCCAGTATATCTTTGTACCATGGGGATAGAAGGTACTTGACGTGTTTATTTTGTGTGGAGGCTTCTATTCCATATTGCACAACCATATCATCCTTCACCTCATTTATTGACATTGATAAGCTTATTCCCAGGGCTTGGTAGTTAGAATCCGACAGGATCTTTGCCAACCCTTAGGCTTTGATCAACTTAGTGGGTTTGATCTCCATTTCGTACTCCTGGATCTTTTCTATCCACTTACCTGTTTTCCCTTCACTGTCACCCTATACCAAAATGTATTTTATGGTGGTAGTGGGTACATAAGCCATGATGGTGGATTGTAAAATATACACCCGGAAAGCTTTCCAGGCTTTGACCAAGGCATATGCTTGTTTATCCAATATGTTGTATTTCAGTTCTGCGTATTTGAGGACTTGGCTGAAGAACTCGATAGGATGCTCATGCCCCTCGTCATTATTTTGCAACAACACTGTGATGATTGTGTGAGGTGATGCGAATGAAAAAATCAAGAAAGGCTTCTAATAGTCTGGGCGAACTAGAACTGGGGCTTCTACAAAGGCTTGCTTGATCCTGACAAAGGATTCGCTAGATTGGGCTGTCCACTTCACTTTGCTATCCTTCTTTAATATTTATGTGATGTTCCTAAAAATCTCTACATAATTTGGTATAAACCATCTCAAGAAATTTATCCTTCCCAAAAATACCTGCACCTCCTTATTATTTATCGGTAAAGGAATTACATTTATCACCTCCATCCATTTAGGATTGATCTTCACCCCTTCCTTGGTTACTATGTGTCCCAATAATTTCCCTTCTTCAACAGAAAACAGAGACTTATGAGGGTTTAGGGATAGGCCATACCCACGACACTTATCGAAGGTTCAAGTAGATGACCACAAAATTGTCCTAGTCTACAACAAAAGCGATATCTATCGCGCGATGAAATGTAGCGCCGACATTTATGAGGCCGAAGGGAATCTGGGCATACATAAAGGTTCCCCAGGGCATGGTGGATGTCATTTTCTTCTGATCTTATGGGAGCACTGCCACCTAATTGTATCCTGAGAACCTTCCCATCATGGAAATACGAGAGGATCCCACAAAATTCTGTAGGATGTGATCCATTTTGGGGAGGGGGTAGTTATCCTTGAGTGAAGCTCGGTTCAAATTTCAAAAATCGACACAGAGCCTGATATCACCGTTTTTCTTTCTTACGGGCACTAGGTTTTCTACCCTCTCCAAATATCTTAGAGGCACAATGATTTTAGCTTGCAGGAGCTTCTTAACTTCTTTCTCAATGGTGGGGAGGAGAAGTGGATTTATCTGTATTAACTTTTGTTTATGGGGCTTAGTATATTTCTTAAGAGGGATTTTACGTTGTATGATATCCATGTCAAAAGTATTCAAATATTGGCATGGCCAGGCAAAGACATACTTATAGGACCTGAATAGTTTCAAGTATTGCCCCTGATATTCCTCAGGGACCCCAGTCGATAACTTTATCAGCTTCGGGTCTTCATCTATCCTGATATTTAAATCTCTCACTAGATTGTCAAGCACCGACTTGCTAGAATTGACCGAGATGTCATTTTTGTCAAAGAGCCTTTCCAAAGGTACTAGACACCTGGGGATAACATTTCCCTTTAGCTGAAGAAATATGTGTCCAGCCAGATTTTCCTCTCACCTTGTCTTTGATTCTTTGGCTTCTACTCCGTCTCTTGAGTCTATTACTAAACTGGAGAATTCTCCCACCATTTCCATGAAACGTTTGATCTGATTTTCATCCGAAAAAAATTTCCAGTGTTTAATATTGTATGGAATGGAGGGGCGGTACCGCACCTCTATTTCATATTTGAGTAATGGATTTTTGGGGGGACGCAAATTACTAGCTGCCATGACTAATGAATCTGCCATCCTATTTTTGTCCCCAGGCATAAAGTGAATATTAAACACCCGGAATTTTTTTTCAACCAGATCCAATAATTTTTTCCTATAAACCCTGAGGCGAGGATGATTTGCCTAACATTGACTCCTTACTTGCTTCACCACCAATTCAGAATCCCCAAACACCTTGAGGCTCTGTATGTTCATATTATTTGTTGCCTGCAATCCTAACAACAATGCTTCATACTATGCCACGTTATTTGTGGCTTCGAAATCCAACTTGAAAGAGAGGGGAATCAAGCAGCCTTTAGGAGATATTAGCAGAACGCCTACCCCATTTCCTTCCTTTGAGTAAGCCTCATTGAACTGCAGAGTCCAAATTTTGTTTATTTCTTCCTTCTTGATATCAACCTATTTCGAGGGGAAAACCTTCATTTCCAAGAGGAGTATCTCATATTCCTCCAACATTAGGCAAGAGAATTCACCTTCTTTTCCATTTACTGGGGAGTTGGTCGAACCATCATCTCGGGTGACCATTTTCACAAACCTTGAATCTCAATACAACCTCCTCTCTTCTCCACCGAATACAAGGATAGTAGCATAGGTTGAGTCAAGCTTTATTGATCCTACGATATTGGATCCCTAAGATCTGGATAAAAACATACCAAATCATGGTGGAATGTATGCTACTACTATAGCCATCACTACAATATTTGCAGGATTCTGTTCCAAGTTTACTACCAAGTCTTTTATTATTCCCAAACATTTCACTCTTTTGGAGTCGAATGAATACATGCCTTTATATGGCCTTGTAATCTGCAACTCAATTTCTCCATGAAATACAATGGCAGGAGGTTATATGATTTAATATTCTGTAATATCCCAAAATAGGGATTGCACAGCAAGCTTGCTGAAATAACGAACTCCTAGGATATTGATGCACATAAATGATTTTCCAACCCTTGGATCCATTAGATCAGCAGATCTGGGGTCTAGATACAAAAGGGGAGCAAAAACAAATCAAAATAGGTGTGGTAAACAGATCTCCCACCACCTAGTCTAGCTGAAAAACACCCTAACAAGAGGGGCTGCAGCCATACACAACAAAATGCTTCAGAAATAATGCAGTCTTGGGAAGAATGAGTAGGAGCCCATCAAATGAGATAAATTTATGATTATACAGTAGCAAATCAGAATTACAATGAAGCTCTCTCAATATACAATAGAATAAAAGAGACAAGAGAGCAAGAAATCTTTAGAAAACGAGGCTGCAACACATGTTTAAACTGTAAAATGGCTCAATAGTGTTATTTTAAAGAGCTGCAGTAGTTGAAAATTACATCTCAGATCTAGGACAGATCTGTGGATAAAACATTAGATCCATTTTAGATCTGGAAACTAGAAAGTCTTATTTACAAGATCCCCTTGGGGTTTTGACCAAAACATGAGTTACAAAGAGTAGATTTGTGTTTTAAGTTGTAGATATGCAATATTATTCAGAAATTTCTGAATATGAATTTACATTGAAATATATCAGATCTAAACAGAACATGGATCAGCAAGCTAATCCATGGATCACCAAAGTGAAAGGCAAAGCCCAGCACAAGAGATCTCTCATAAAAAATGGGGTCAAAACACCCTACAAACCCTCTACTGAAAATAACACAGTTCCTCAATGAAAACTGCGTTGTAGCTTGAATAAAAGTAATGGCCTGATGCCAAGATACAAATCTGAAGCTCAAACAGTGGATGCACTCTTCCAGGAGGTTAAAATACACACTCCATGAGAAGAGGCTCCAATACAAGCTAGAACTCTACAGATCTGGAGTTCCACTTATTGCAGCCTATGAAAGCAAACAAACCCTCACTAGATCTACATTGCAGTTGGAAGTAGAGCTTGGCCCAAAGCTTGATAGTGGATCAAATCAGCAAATAATCCTCCAAGAATCCTCAATGGAAGAGGTGAAATCCCTGCATAGGAATCCCAAGTGCTAAGCAGCACAATTATTCACTAAACAATAGAGAATAGTATTTGTCTAAACATACAAGATACTCAGAAATATAATCAATCAATAACCTTCTCTTGCTACCTTCCCCTTCCTTTTATAAGATGAAATCCTTTGCAAACCCTAAACGACCTTGATGAGTTAGCTCCTTTCACATGAGGGGCCTCCTTCTAGAACTGCGTTGTCCCTTTATCAGGTACATTGAATCCAGATAGCGCTATAGATTTGGTCAATGTTGACCCAATCTCACAGCTTAAACCCCTTTCACACCTACAAGTGATTTATTTACATGGCCATGATTTATCTTTGTTCATATGGGCATTGATTTATTCATTCTTTTCAAGAGTTTTACATGTCCTCCTTTATTCATTTATTCATGCAACCTAAAGTAAAACAAAAATGCATATTCCTATTAGCTCAGGCTAAGTAGGAATATTACAGTCCTCCCCTCAAAATTTTGCTTGTCCTCAAGCAACTGATAGGGTGAGAGTTGTAGTCCTTCCCCTCCTCCATTAATGACATTATCAATCATCAAGTCCTCATCATAAGACAAGTGTTCATCAAGCCAATACAATAGGAATTGTTCCTCCAAGGCCAAAATAAGATGTGCATAGTCCATCCCACCAGGAGTGAAAAATTCAACAGAAATAAACATGGCTGGAGAAATGATTTCTCTAAAACATGTATCATGAGGCTCATACAGAAGTTCCAATCCATGTGGTACATGCAAACTATCCATACTTGCTCCATACAATCCCAAAAATAGTACAACTATATCATCCAAGTATGGAAGCAAAACTACATATATGCAAATAGAAATTTGACCTTGAAGAGGGGGTTCAAATTCCCACATGTGATGCTAGCGCAGTGCACCTTCTGCCTGCTTTAGATCAAGGTGTGGCAAGTGGAATTCCATCCACACATTTTCTGCATAATTCATATCAACATAGCTGGAGATATCAGGTATGTTTGGTGCCTTTGGAAAGCACCCATCATGAAAAGGAATATCCCTTTGCACAGCAAGGGAGTGGCCAAGTTCATAATTGCTATTTGCCCTCAAAAAACTATGAAATCCACATGATCTCTCACCCCCTTTAGGAGTCATAGCCTACAAAAACATGGTAAAAGAATGTGACAAATCAGAAAACAGATCTTGCTTAGCATGATCGGATCCTTTACCATCATAGTTCTTCATACACATGGAGTTGTGCACGAGCATTTCCCTCCTCTCAAGCAAAGGAAGAACTGGCTGAGATGACTCTTGCAAAGAATCCATTGGCTTACCCAATCCTCCATAGTTAATGCACTCTTGAAAGTGCTAATGTAGGTCCTCTCTCATCCCCTCCCAATCAAAGCTTCTCATGATCAGGGTGTAGATCTTCATGGACTGCATATGGCTGAGAAAGAATTCTTTATGTGCCCCTTGTAGTATATTATTCTTGAGCTTGGAAGCTCTAGCCAAGAAGACCCTACCATGATGATAGATGAATCCCCTTTGGAATAAGTAGCCCTCTTCTTGCTGCATGTCATCTAGTATCATACCTGTGTGGAGATCTTTGGAATACTCTACAAGCAGTTGAGATTTCGAATATCCACACTGTTCAACAATGACAATGCTAATGATACATCCATGGAAGTGCTTGTCATGTTGCTGATTTCCTTTTTGACATTTCTCATGCCAAATTTGTTTGTTGGAAGGATGATCCTCCCATTCTTCTCCTCCCACAACGCAGATCTAGAAAAGAGGGAGGGTGATAGTGATGCAGGAAGAAGATCCCCATTATTCTTGAGCCGTCCCAAGCCCTCCAGCGTTGTAACTTGGTCTCTCATTGCTCCAATCCCTCCCAGATCTAGATTTGGAGTAGAATTTTGTGAGGCCTCCCCCACAAGATTTGAATCTGGTGGCATCCTAGGTGGCTTGCCACTAGATAGGAATGTCCCTTGCAGCATTCTCATGAACATAAGAGAAGGGACTGTGATATCCCTTCTTCCACTGCAAAAATCCATCTCTGTTGTTTGTGTGGAAGTACTAGGTGAGGGATAAGTGTTCATGCCTTGAATCATTTGTGGTTTCCTACTCTTCAAGTCCACCCACTCCATCTGTAAATCTTTCCAATCAGTGGCGACCTTCCCCAAAGTAATCAACCATTGGACACCCAAAATTATATTGCTGTTTGGTATGTCAAATACAAAAAAGTGATCCACCAGAGTGTAGGATCCCATAGTGACTGAAATTGAGGGGACATATTGCATGCATTGCATGGTCCTATCTCCTGGGACCAAAACAGAGAATCCCTCAAAAGTATCAGTGGGGATTTCTCTCCTTTGCAAAATATGAGCATCATTAAATTTGTGGGTTGCCCCACTATCAATCAACACAGATAACCTTTGATTCATGATTGAACCTTGTACTCTTAGGGTCAAGTACTTAGGCACTCCTCTCAAATATGCAAGAGTCCCACATATTGGAGCAAAGGCTCCATCACCCTCTCTAGATGGTTTTAGTTCCTCCTCAACATTATTAGCACTGTGGCCCCTCCTTGGTTCATCATCTTCATCTTCCTCCTCAAAATCTAAGAAGACTTATGTAATGTGCTTTCCTAGTAGCACATCTATGTCCAAGAGCCCATGAATCTTGGAAAGTGAAACATAGTATCTTCTTTCTTAGCTCCCTCCTAAGTTCAATATCAAGAGGCTTCTTCAATGAGCTCTCCTTGGAAGGAGCATCTTTTCCTTCCTTCCCTTTAGAAAAGTGAGGGGCTTTGTTTTGGAAAGTTGCCTTTGCTTTTGGCAAGGCATCTTGGAGGTCTCTAGGCCTCTCAATGGCATCATGCAAAGTGGTGGGATTGGTAGATTTAACCAACCCATGAAAAGGTTCATCCAAGCCATCGATGAACATGTACACCCTCCTTGCTATAGATAGATCAGGAACGATAACAGATAATCTTAGAAACTTAGAGATATAAGTCTCTGCATTTCCCGATTGCTTTAACTTTTCAAGGCTCATGAAAGGTGCTTTTGGATCCTTTCTGTCAAACCTCTCCACCAGTATTCTAGTGAATTTAGAATAGGTAGTCACATTGGTATGTCCCAATGTAGATAACCCATGGAGCCACCAATTGTGTGCTTCTCCTTCAAAGTGCAGCGCTGCAATCTTGATGGCTTCAATCTCAAGTACTTTGTTCAACTGAAAGTAAATATCCAACTTTTCTACGTATGCCTTGGCAGAAATAGAGGATGACCCATCAAACTTGGGCAAAAAGAATCTGCCCATAGAGTGGTGTCTATCCCGATTATGAAAGAACCCACCATCTCTATATTGCTGCCTTAACCTTCTTCTGTCCTTGAGGTGACAGAACTCTTGGAAACTCAAGTGGTCTCTGAATCTCTGATTCTGAGATTCATATTCCACAAATTAGTCTTCAAGGGAGGATTTCTCTTGTGGTCCTTCATTCTCCATAGCCAAGAAGGTAGGCATAGTGGAGCGTTTTGGAGCTTTTGGGGCTTGTGGCTGGTTCACTGGTTGACCAATCCAATGATGAGGCATATCAGAACTTTCCCCCAGATGAAATCTCCCAGGAGATTCCCTCATTTTTTCCATCCTCATCTCTTTGATCTCTTTGGCAAGATCTTGCATGGCCACCAATAGAGTTCATGCAAACTCTTCTCTTTCTTTATCACTTGCAGTCTCAGGGGCTTTACCCTTGTCTTGATCATCAGTAGTGTAATCAAACTTCTTGTGACTTCTTTTCTGATACCTCTTCTCCCTCTCAGTAAGAGGTTCATATTATTTTGAATGCAACATGGCTGTGGTGCTCCAAGGAAAGCACAGATTGTGCCAAGAAAGGAGCTCTGATACCACTGTAATATACCAAAATAGGGATTGCACAGCAAGCCTACTGAAATAACGCACTCCTCAGAGATTGATGCATAGAATTGAGTTTATAGCCCTTGGATCCCTTAGATCAGTAGATCTGGGGTCTAGATCCAAAAGGGGAGCAAAAAAAAATCAAACTAGGTGTGGTAAACAGATCTCCCACCACCTAGTATAGCTAAAAAACATCCTACAAGAGGGTCTGCAGCTATGCACAACAAACTGCTTCAGAAATAACGCAATCTTGGGAAACATGAGCAGGAGGCCATCAAATAAGATCAATTTATGATTATACAGTAGCAAATCAAAATTACAATGAAGCTCTCTCAATATACAGTAGAATACAAGAGATAAGAGAGAAAGAAATCTTCAGAAAAGGAGGCTGCAACACATGTATAAACTGTAAAATGGCTCAAAAACGTTATTTTAAGGAGCTGCAGTAGCTGAAAATTACATCTCAGATCTAGGATAGATCTGTGGAAAAAAAATCAGATACATTTCAGATTTGAAAACTATAAAGTCTTATTTACAAGATCCCCTTGGGGTTTTGACCAAAACATGAGTTACAAAGAGTAGATCTGAGTTTTAAGTTGCAGATCTGTAATATTATTCAGAAATTTCTGAATATGAATTTACATTGAAATAGATCAGATCTAAATAGAACATGGATCATCAAGCTAATCCATGCATCATCAAAGTGAAAGGAAAAGCCCGACACCAGAGATCTCTCATAAAAAATGGGGTCAAAACACCCTACAAACCCTCTACTGAAAATAATGCAGTTCCTTAATGAAAACTACGCTGTAGCTTGAATAACAGTAATGGCCTGATGCCAAGATACAAATATGAAGCTCAAACAGTGGATGCACTCTTCCGGGAGGTTAAAAGACACACTCCATGAGAAGAGGCTCCAATACAATATAGATCTCTGCAGATCTAGAGTTCCACTTGTTGCAGCCTACGAAAGCAAACAAACCCTCACTGGATCTGCATTGCAGTTGGAAGTAGATCTTGGCCCAAAGCCTGATAGTGGATCAAATCATCAAATACTCCTCCAATAATGCTCAATTTAAGAGGTGAAATCCCTGCATAGGAATCCCAAGTGCTAAGCAGCACAATTCTCCACTAAACAACAGAGAATAGTATTTTTCTAAACAGACAAGATACTCAGAAATATAATCAATCAACAACCTTCTCTTGCTGCCTTCCCCTTCATTTTATAAGATGAAATCATTTGCAAAACCTAAACCACCTTGAAGAGTTAGCTCCTTTCACATGAGGGACCTCCTTCGAGAACTGCACTATCCCTTTATGAGGTACATTGAATCTAGAGAGCGTTGTAGATTTGGTCAAGGTTGACCCAGTCTCATAGCTTAAACCCCTTTCACACCTGCAAGTTATTTATTTACATGGTCTTGATTTATCCTTGTTCATATGGGCATTGATTTATTCATTCTTTTCAGGAGTTTTACATGTCGTCCTTTATTCATTTATTCATGCAAAAAAAAGTAAAACAAAAATGCATATTCCTCTTAACTTAGGCTAAGTAGGAATATTACATATTCCAAATTTTTCACATGTTTATTTGGAATATTATAGTTCTTAATAACTTAATTAATTAATTAAATAAAAGGGTGGAGGGACCCATAATCCTCAAAGATTAATAAAATCCAATTTTGATGTGTGTATGTGGATATTATAGATCTAGATCTAAATCATGGAGTAGTGGAGCAACTCCATTAATGATAAAGGAGTGGAGATCATGTATCATTTATGAGATAGATCATGGAGGATGAAATAGTCAAACAAGATCATGGATATTAAATGTAAAATTGTGAGGATATTTGAAGAGGCCAAGTGAGATCATAGTGCATTCAAAGTAAGATCATAAAGCACTTATGATAAGTTAGTGGAGGAAGTGATGCATTTAATGCACACATGATGGAGAGGGTGATCATCACATGTAGACATGATGGAGGACATGGAGAAACAACGTAGTTAACCATGGAGAATTATGTCCACATGTAAAACATAGTTTAGAGGTGGGCCTAGGCTATGGAAGGCTGACAATCTATATAATGAAGGTAAAGGGACAATAGAAGGCATGACTTGGATTATTCATTTCTTTGATCTGTTTAGATCTCGATTTATCTAAGGACATTTCTATGCATGCTTGAGTTGTCTAGCTAAGTTTGCATTGCTGTTTAGCACAGGGTGTTTCTAAGCGGAAATCCCACCCTTACCCATGGGGGACTTCAAGAGCCTACTCTGGGAAGGTTTTCTATTGAGCTGTTGTAATATCCCAAAACCGAGATTTTCTACAACAATAAGAATACCTTAAGCTATTCCAAAGTTGGAGAGCAGAAAGTAATCAACTCATGTAGTGTATTTGAACACATAGCCATCATAGAACAATCACAGCAACAAACTATGCCTTTATACAATGTCACAAAGTGGGGAAAAGCAACAATTTTGGCCTTAAAAATGTTATTTTCTAAAGATTGAGCTATAACAGTGAAAAATAACGGTTGTGTCCCTTAGAATAGGCAATATAGGACATGCATGAAAAAGCGTTTCAGAAACAAATTCCTTTAGCCTAGTTAAACAGGCCTCCCATGCTCAAAACAACTTAAAATTGACAAAACCCCAAGACTGTAACACACAGAAATTGCTGCATAAGAGACTGCACAGTATAATGGAGGTAAAACTCAGAAAATAGGAAGAGAAATCAGATATTCTTATTATATTACTCAGTTAGGCATAAAAATAGAGATCTAATCTCTTTTATACAGATCCAAGAAGACCCGACAAGGGTTTCTTGATAGAAATGATATACATGAAAGAGTAGCTGCAGATCTATGGCTGAATCACACTGTGTAGCTGAAGCTATACATAAAAATGGTTGTAGATTCTCCCTCTAGCTTTCCCAAAGAAAGGTTGATCCTCCTCAAAATGGGGTTTTGACCCCTCCCACTGTACACCTTAAGAAATAACGTAGTTTTCTGAAGGGACTGCATTTTTGCTGAAGGTAAGTGCTTGGCCCAGCACCAAGTAGTGGAAAATGTAGCTCTGAGATATCCTCTTAGATCTCTTAGACAAGATCTCCAAGAAAGAGTGGGGAATTCCCACCCGGGAAAACCCTTGCACTAAGCAGTGTATCAAACTTAGCTAAATAGCCAAAGTATGCAGGAAGTCTAAACATAACACATAAAATATATTCTCCAATATCCCCATATGCTTGCCATCTCCTCCATTATATAATTGATGAGCTTCCTCACCAAGGGTCCCACCCACTATGAGGTTGCTTCCATGCAAAGGTTCCTCCATCACAATTACGCTGTCTTCGTTAGTGAGGGTAATCCTTTTACAACGCAGTTTTATTTAGTCAAGCTTGACTGGATCAATGTTGATAAGGTCATCCTTGACTGAGTCTTCATGCCTTGTCTTCTTTCACACTCAAGGTGTCTTCATTTTGACTAGTTAGCTTGATTTTCATTCACATTGAGTTGTCTTTATTTAGGATCCACTCTTTGAGGATAAATCATGTTGACTTGCTCAAAATTGACCTTGTCCACATATTTTAGACCTTGTTCACACATGTGGATGCTTGATTTGGTTATTTCATGATCCCTTTTCACACTATGAGGGATTTTTATTCATACTTAAGCAGTTTATGAGCCTCCTTGCCCATTTATTCATCCATCTAGATTTTAAATACAAAATTAATATTCCTATTAGTTGTAAGCTAATTTAGGAATATTACAGTCTCCCCCTCCCAAATGTTGCTTGTCCTCAAGAAACTATAAGGGTGCTGCAAAATCTCCCCTCTCCTTCTTGTGGCCTCCTCAGGATAGAAGTGATGACAATCATGGGGAATCTCACCATCAATGAAGGCATTCCACCTCCATGCTATCATCCAAAGGAAATGAATTACCTCCTATCTTGGTAATTCATAGAAAAGCTCCTCCCAATGGCTCATGAGAGGCATGCCCCAAGTGCTCCAACCAAACATATGGTCCACATCATAAAGAAACAAGTGGTATACAATAGTGGCCATATAGTTTTCCATGCTCCCCTTAGAACATGTAGTGCAGAAAATGTAGGGACTTTCTTCCCCCAAGGACACACCCAACAAATGTGTCTCTCCTTCAACCATGTTACCAACAAAGATAAGAACATCTTCAGCTAATGGAATCAGAATTAGAGTCATGCTAGTTGCCATATGCAATAACGGAGAAGGAAAATGGTCCCTCAAGTGCAACCAGCGTATTTTTACTCCTAACTGCCATAGGATATGATATGACAAGTGTTTTCCCCAATACTTATTTTCTGCCCCATCCTTCTTGCATGCGTGGAGAAGGTGTATGATGGTTGGTGTTGATGAATCACACCATGAAGAGTACATCATCTCTCTAAGATCTCCCAAGGAATGGCTAAAATCACCATTGTTCATGGCCCAAAGTGGCTCATGAAGCCCATAAGAAAAGGTGGCCCTTCTTGGAGCCAAGTCCTACACATGAGTGTTAATAAAATGCAAGTATATAATAAATACATCATGATGTTCAACAATACAATTTTTATCACACACTTGTTTCAAATCAGCAAGGTAGCTCATGGATGAGCTCCTTATCATACTCAATGAATAAGGAGGTGGTAATTATAACTCTTCCCAAGAGCCATATTGCTCCTTAAATAGCAAATGATTCATGCACTTAGTCATATGAGAGTGCATCTCCTCTTTGAAATTTTCCCACATGAATCCATCTAAGATAGTATGATATGTTCTAATGAAACCAGTGGGGTTTGAAAGCAAGACCTCATAGGTTGTGTTAAGTAGTTTATTCTTGAGCTCAGAATCTTTAGTTAGGTAGATCTGATCATGAACATAAATGATTCCATTAACTACCTTATACTTCCCATCCATTTCTTTCCCATCAATAACCTTACATGTGAATAGGTCCTTGGAATATTCCATCAAGAGTTGGGACTTCCAATAAGGGTCTAGGATTCCCAACATTGACAACGTTGTAGAAGTCTGAAAAGAGGTATCTGTCATATGATGGCTCTCCTCTTTGACATGATGGATGTCAAGGTCACATGTTGGAGTATCCCCAACTTTCCTTTGCTGCCTCTCTTGCAGTTGATCTTGCTCAAGACAAGATTGAAGTTTAGGAGAGCCACCCTCCTTTTGAAAGGTTCTCTTCCTCCAAAACTTCCACAATTTTGCTCCTGCATACAAAAATGGGAATATATTTTTGTTATGTTCAGAATTTTTCATTATATATTGGAGTATCCTTTGCTGCAACAAAGCTATGGAGTGGCCTTTTGATACTATGCACATATCAACATAGATTTCTAAATCTATCCTTTCCAACGCAAATAGATGAATGGAAGATAGCAAAGTCAATTTCAGAAAATTGATTAGCCTTCCAGCAATGATTGTCAGCGCTGCAGTGGATCCTTTCAAGGTTCCCTCTCTAGAAAAATATGTTTCTACTGCATATAGTTGAAAGAACACTTTATATTTCTTCCAATTAGGGGGTCTCCCTAGTGGAATTCCTCCCTGCAAAGAGACATCAAGGCATAGGGCAAGATGTATAGATGTATGGACTAACTGGTCTTGGCCTTCCTTGCATATACCATCTTGCCTTCTTTGTGCATCAATATTTGGAGATAAAGAGGGGTGTATAATCCTCATCATATGATGCTTTCCCTCCCTCTTATTCTCTACAATATTCAGATCCTCATCATTTGATAATGATGGCACATGCTGCACATGGATTGTGTCACATCCTTCATATGTGAGACCCTTTGGAACTCCTTGCAAGAGTGGAAGAGTTACTCTCCTTGGAGAAATTTCTCCTTCCTCCCCTCCATGAAGTTCTAGATGTGCTTTTGTCATGACTGCACTTTTATCCCCAGCCTTCTCTCCCTTCTCCTCAACAGTTGAAAATATCTCATCATCAACAAGAGACCTTAGATCTTGGTCTCCTTCTGCAGGAGGAGTCTTCATTTATTGAGAAGAAAGCTCTTAATTTAATGGAGATCTTGCCCTTGGAAAGGTATCAGACAAGTTTACATCCTCTTCAATAGTTTCCAGAAATGGAGTTGGATTTATAGATCCTTCCAACCCATGCAAAAGTTTTGTTTGATATGGTTTGATAGCCTTTAGAGGAAGTGTTTTACATGATTCTCCATCAAACCTTTCTACTATTCTTCAAATGAACTGTGCATAAGTAGATGAAATTTTCATTTTTCAAGGAAAAATATTCAAACAACCACCAAGCATAAACCTTACCCTCAAAATGTAGCGCTACTACCTTGATGGCCTCATTTTCTTAAACTTGATGTTGTTGCACATAGGTGTCTAGCTCCTTCACCCAAGCCCTAGCTGGACATAGAGGTGATCCATCAAAATTAGATAGAAAGAATCTACCCTCACCCTGATTCTTTCTCCTTGTGCTCCTTTCCTTCTTCATTTGGAAAAACCCTTGGAAGTTCAAGTGATCTTTGAACTCCTCAGATTGAGCTTCATACTCCTGAAAATAATCACCAAGAGTATCTCTCTTTGGCACATCTCCTTTCTTCCTCTTCATGAAAAATTTGCTGATAGAATGTGGTAGATCTAATGATATGGTTGAGTGCTCATATACATAATATGAGGACTTAGAACCTTCCTCTTGTATAAATCTTGTTGAGGGATCTTCATGTTTTTCCCTCCTCATTTCTTTGATGCCCTTGCTCCTGCCCTGCAGATTTGAAAAGAGAAGTCTTGAGAACCTAGTTTCTCCAAACAACAAGGATTTGTTTTGATATTTCTTGCAGATATTCTCCTCCCCGTGAGAATACTCCATAATGAAGAACACAGGCTGAGCCAATATTAGAGCTTTGGTACCACTGTAATATCCCAAAACCAGGATTTTCTACAACAATAAGAATACCTTAAGGTATTACATAGTTTGAGAGTAGAATTAATCAAATCATGTAGTGTATTTGAACACATAGCCATCATAGAACAATCAGAGCAACAAACTATGCCTTTATACAATGTCACCAAGTGGGGAAAAGCAGCAATTTTGGCCTCAAAAACGTTATTTTCTGAAGATTGAGTTATAACAGTGAAAAATAACGGTTGTGTCCCTTAGAATAGGAAATATAGGACATGTAGGCAAAATATTTTCAGAAACAAATTCCTTTAGCCTAGTTAAACAGGCCTCCCATGCTCAAAACAACTTAAAATTGACAAAACCCCAAGACTGCAACACATAGAAATTGCTGCATAAGAGAATGCGCAGTATAATGGAGGTCAAACTCAGAAAATAGGAAGATAAATCAGATATTATTATTACATTACTCAATTAGGCATAAAAACAAAGATCTAATCTCTTTTATACAGATCCAAGAAGACCCGACAAGGGTTTCTTGACAGAAATGATATACATGAAAGAGCGGTTGCAGATATGTGGCTAAATCATGCTGTGTAGCTGAAGCTCTGCATAAACATGGCTTAACATGAAAATAAATGGCTATATATTCTCCCTCTAGCTTTCCCAAAGAAAGGCTAATCCTCCTCTTGGGAAACTAGCTCCTCAAAATGGGGTTTTGACCCCTCCCATTGTACACCTTAAGAAATAACACAGTTTTCTTAAGGGAATGCATTTTTTCTGAAGGTAAGTGCTTGGTCCAACACTAGGTAGTGGAAAATGTAGCTCTAGGATCTCCTCTTAGATCTCTTAGACAAGATCTCCAAGAAAGAGTAGGGAATTCCCACCCGGGAAAACCCTTGCACTAAGAAGTGCAGCAAACTTAGCTAAAAAAACAAATTATGCAGGAAGTCTAAAAGGACCACATAAAATATATTCTCCAATATCCCCATATGCTTTCCATCTCCTCCATTATATAATTGATGAGCTTCCTCACCAAGGGTCCCACCCACTATGAGGTTGCTTCCATGCAAAGGTTCCTCCACCACAATTACACTGTCTTCATTAGTGAGGGTAATCCTTTTAGAGCACAGTTTGATTTATTCAAGCTTGACTGGATCAATCTTGATAAGGTCATCCTTGACTGAGTTTTCAGGCCTTGTCTCCTTTCACACTCAAGGTGTCTTCATTTTGACTAGCTAGCTTGATTTTCATTCACATTGAGATGTCTTTATTTAGGATCCACTCTTTGAGGATAAATCATGTTGACTTGGTCAAACTTGACCTTGTCCACATAGTTTAGACCTTTTTCACACATGTGGATGCTTGATCTGGTTATTTCATGATCCCTTTTCACACTATGAGGGATTTTATTCATACTTAAGCATTTTATGAGCCTCCTTGCCCATTTATTCATCCATCTAGATTTTAAATAAAAAATTAATATTCCTATTAGCTGTAAGCTAATTTAGGAATATTACAGCTGTATTCCTCATCAGGCATTGGTGCCATCTTTAGGAGGTTGTTTCTAGCATTCAGCTAGGAAATCGATGGAGGATTCATCCTACCACTTTTTTATTCAGATTCAGTCTTCCAAGAGTAGTAGATATATATCTGGCACTCAGGCCATTGAGTTTGACCTCCATTCAGCAACAATCCCTTCAAGGATTGCGTAGTCCAGCCCTGTAGATGTATTAGAGGAGGGAAGTTTCCAATATTTCAGCTAGAAATCTTGTGAGGGATCATCTCCTCACATTGGATCTATTGTTTCCATCATTCAGGAGCTGATTTGACATATCTAGCAGCAGGCTATTGAGCCTCCCTCTCTTACAGTGCAGTTTTCTGAAGTTGTTGTTCATCTAGCAGCTATTTTCAATGGAGGAGATTGGAGGAGCTATATCTTGAGCTTTTAGCCCAAGGATCTAGTGAATGGATCAACCCTTCTTGCATAGAGATGATTGTACATCATTGCAGCCATCATATCATCAATTCATGTAGCAGATCTGCATACCTAACAACTACATAGTGAAAGCCCCAAGAGGGTGATTTCCTTAGATTGACAGATTTAAGAAATCCTTTCTGGGTTATCTTGGGTATCCATCATAGAGCCCAGATCTAAAGTTTCAGCATCATCAGAGCTCCCATACTGCCTAGATTTAACTTTATATCTTTCTGGTAGTTGCAGTCCCAACAGTTACAACAGGGACAATGCAATTTACCTTCCAACTTTTCAACAATTACGCAGTCCCTCTTGTGGGATCATTCTAGGGTCATTTTAGGTCATCTCTTTGGCTTGTGTGTCTCATATTTTGAGCACTGTTGTACTTGATATTCACCTCCTATATAATTAAATGGCTCAACTTCTATGTACATTCTGACTTTTTCTTTAGATTAATTGTTTTCTTTGATGTTTTTCAACTATTGCTTTTGGTATCAATGAATTATTCCTTTTTGGGATATTACAGTGGTATCAAAGCATGATCTTTGGCTCAGCTTGTGGGCACCATCTTTTGCATCAAAAGAAGAAGTAGATAGAAGAGATCTATCATGAAGGAGGATTGTAGTTTTGCCACTCTTATCTTTAGATACTTGCAATATCTCTCCAAGGAGGTCAATCAAATGAAGAGAGAAAGGAAAAGAAAGGATTCAAGAAGAAGATTGGATGTGGAAGGTCCAAGCACTTCCTATCAGCAACAAAGAAAACAGGAGAATCATAGATCGCCTCATAGATCTAATATGCCCACTTTCTTTAAAGAAGTTGAATGGTATAGAAATGAAGAAAGAAGAAATATGGAACCTGAGACTCATGAGACTCTTAGTTTATATCTTGAAGAGTAAAAAGCACAGTCTAGGGCATTCAAGGAGAATCTAACTCTCCAACAATTCTTCAAAATCAAAGAAGAAAGAAGATCCTATAGCAGCAATAGAAGATTCTATTTGCCTATATTTGATGGATTTTCCTCAAGCTCCTATAGCAGCAATAGAAGATTCTATTTGCCTATATTTGATGGATTTTCCTCAAGCACTATAAAGGCTTGGAGGAAAGAGTTAGATGCATCTTTTAGGCTACATCCTATAGCTAAAAAAGAGGTCATCCAGATTGCAGCACTTCATCTTCTAGGTGAAGCCAATGATTGGTGGTTTTGTCACATGGAGCATGCTAAGGTGACTAAATATTCTAATTTCTTTCACAAGTTGATAAAGAAGTTTGATATGAGAAAAACATAAATGTGTCACAAGGAGAAATTTCCTAAGGAAACAATGGAGGATGCCATTCTTGTCACGCTGGACAAAGAGTCACTACAGTCACCACCAGTTGCAGTAGTACTTATATCTAGAGGAGAGAAGCCTGCATATTTGCAAGATATTCTTAAGCTCTTGACATATAGAGTCCCATGCATGATTCAGGAGATGCATGAGGAATAGGAGGTAGATTCCAGTGCTAGTACATTGATAGAAGATCAACCATCACTCTTACCAGTAGTTGGAGAGACCATTGTACCAGTTGGAGGAACTCTTGTGGTCTTGCAAGAGGTTCCCACACATCAGTTGATCCAAGGTATGCATGCACTTTCATCTCATATTGTTTTAGTACCTCTTACTGAAACTTATGGGGACATGCCATCCGAGCCATTGCATGAACAAGGATTAGAACAACATGTTGATTTGGAGCAACAACATATCACTGTGCAGAGGACCCTTGAGTTGATCAAGGAGGAGATGAAGAGCTATCCAAATACATCATTGTTGAGCTACATTCAACCCTTTGAGTTTAAGTGTATATTTTCAGAATATGGGATGAGCATGATCCTATGTACAATGGCTAGCTATGAGTTGAGGATTGTGCCTTGCCATGAGAAAACATATGTATCACCATTTATATCTACAACATTGTCACTTAGTAGCAACGATGATGAGAGGTCCCCATCATTCTTGGAGAATTCTAAAGGTAGCTTCACTCATGAAGCAATGGAGGTAAATATGATAGATCGTAGACATCTTGAGATGAGGAATTTTTTCTCCTTTCCAGATGACACTTTCTCAATGAGCATCTCACAGCTCAAAGAGAAACTTCTACCTGCAGCAGATCCAGAACCTCATTGGTTTTGGAGGGCCATTGGTGAAAATAAAATCTAATGGGGAGATCTCATTAGAGGTGCACTTCAAAATATCATGGAGTGCAAATTTCTTCATCAGTTTTAGGTGGATGGTATTTTACAATGGGAGGATACCATGTTTTTGCAAAGAATCATTTAACATCCACATTGGGATGAGTGGGTGAGGATGATAAGAAAGGGGTTGCATGACCACTTGCAGATATATGAAATGGGCCAACAAGAAGCTTGGTTACACTAGTTTTTCTTGGGTGAGTATGGATACTACCCAACATCACATATTTTCATGATCCATGCCTTATACAACACTCATGTAATGAAGAAGGAGGCATGGCTGCGCTGTCTTCTCTTGGGTGAGTATGGTTACCACCCAATAGCTCATATTTCTTTGACTCATGCCTTGTGTATCAATGATAGAATTAAGCAGAGGAAGGCATGTTAATTTTGGTTGAGAGAGTTTGGCCATCACATGACATATCCCATGTTTATGTGTTTTTTGTTGTTTATAATATGGCATAATAGTCTCATGATATGTGATAATGGAGTTTTTTTGTATGCGGCTGATATGACATTCCATATGTCATTCAATATGTTGCTGTCGCTCCGTGATTCACATGAGGATGTGAAGAGGCAACAAGAGATCTTTTTTCTTTGGCTTTTATTGGGGGAATTTGGTCCTACATACTCCCCTACTTTTCGTGATAGTGTTGGAGGATGGCATCAAGAGTCACTCCTCCGATGGCTCTTACTTGGAGAGTATGGACACCATACTTGGTATTTTGATGGTGTGGTGTGGCAGCAGGGAGCATTGCTGCATTGGTTGTTATTGGGAGAATATGGTTTGAAATATTTCTCTACCCATATGTCTCTACCTCTTCTTTTGTTCATTGTTGGGATGATGCTTGGATCCAACAAAGCCAACAGGGCTAAGGATGGAGGCATGAAAAACCTCTCTTTACTTCATGTAGCATGTAATAGCCCAAAATAGGGATCTTCTACAACAATAAGAATACCCTAAGGTATTCTAAAGTTGGATAGAAGCAATAAATCAGCTTATGTAGTGTATTAGAACACATAGCCATCAAATAAAAATCACAGCAGCAAACTATGTCTTCATACAATGCCTCAAAGTGGGGAAAAACAGTAATATTGGCCCCAAAAATGTTATTTTTTGAAGATGGAGTTATAACAGTGGAAAATAACGGTTGTGTCCCTTAATATATGTAATATAGGACATGCATGCAAAATATTTTCAGAAACAAATGCCTTTAGCCTAGTTAAACAGGCCTCCCATGCTCAAACAACTTAAAATTGATGAAACCCCAAGACTGCAACACCCATAAATTGATGCATAAAGAGACTGTGAATTCTAATGGAGATCAAACTCAGAAAATAGAGAGAAAAATCAGATCTTCTTTTAATTTACTCAATGAGGCATAAAAACAGAGATCTAGTCTCTTTTATACAGATCCAAGAAGACCCGACAAGGGTTTCTTGACAGAAATGATATACAAGAAAGAGTTGTTGCAGATCTATGGCTGAATCATGCTATATTGCTGAAGCTATACATAATAATGGCTGAATATGAAAATAAATGGCTATAGGCTCTTTATCTAGCTCTCCCAAATAAAGGTTGATCCTCCTCTTGGGAAACCAGCTCATAAAAGTGGGGTTTTGACCCCTCCCACTGCACACCTTAAGAAATAACACAGTTTTCTGAAGGGACTGCATTTTTTCTGAAGGTAAGTGCTTGGCCCAGCACTAGGTAGTGGAAAATGTAGCTTTGAAATCCCCTCTTATATTTCTTAGACAAGATCTCCAAGAAAGAGTAGGGAATCCCCACCCGGGAAAACCCTTGCACTAAGCAGTGTAGCAAACTTAGCTAAACATTAAAAGTATGCAAGAAGTCTAAAAAAACCACATAGAATATAATCTCCAATCTCCCATATGGTTTCCATCTCCTCCATTATATAGTTGATGAGCTTCCTCACCAAGGGTCCCACCCCACTATGAGGTTGCTTCCATGCAAAGGCTCCTCCACCACAATTACGCTATCTCTATGTGCCTTGCTCATGCTTTTACAACATTGTTTGATTTAGTCAACATTTCCTGGATCTTCATGCCCTATCCCTTTTCACACTCAAGGTGTCTTCATTTTGACTAGCTAGATTGATTTCCATTCACATTAGGCTGTCTTCATTTAGGATCCACTCCTCATATAAAATGTTGTTGACATGGTCACACTTGAATTTGTCCACACATTTTAGACCTTGTTCACATATGTGGATGCTTGATCTAGTTATTACATGATCCCCTTTCACACTATGAGGGATTTTTATTCCTGCTTAAGCAACTAATGAGCCTCCTTGCTTATTTATTCATTCGACTTGATTGAAAAATTAATATTCCTATTAGCTGTAAGCTAATTTAGGAATATTACATAGCGTGGGATGGAGGAATACTTTGTGAGTTGGAGCTTTCCTTTTGTGGAAGGAACCATCTATCTTTATGTGTCTCATGTATTGCGGAGGATGTTGGAAAGCTTAAGGTTGTCACTTGGAGCTTCATGATTGAGGAGGGACATCTAGCTACACAGTTAGAGGTCACTCTAGACATTCTAGAAATGCAACTTTGGTGTTGGGAATACATAACTCGTAGAAAATGGGGGGACCTTCCTTGTGTGGATGCCATTCGGAGGGGGGAAAATTTCTCTAGCATCTAATTTTGCAGTTGCTTGAGGACAAGCAACATTTTACCCGGGAGGACTATAATATTCCAAATTGTTCACATGTTTATTTGGAGTATTAGAGTTCTTAATAACTTAATTAATTAAGTAAATAAAAGGGTAGAGGGACCCATAATCCTCAAAGATGAATAAAATCCACTTTTGATGTGTGTATGTGGATATTATAGATATAGATCTAAATCATGGAGTAGTGGAGCAACTCCATTAATGATAAAGGAGTGGAAATCATGTCTCATTTATGAGATAGATCATGTAGGATGAAACAGTCAAATAAGATCATGGATCTTAAATGTAAAATAATGAGGATATTTGAAGAGGTCAACTGAGATCATAGTGCATTCAAAGTAAGATCATAAAGCACTTATGATAAGTTAGTGGAGGAAGTGATGCATTTAATGCACACCTGATGGAGAGGGTGATCATCACATGTAGACATGATGGAGGACATTGAGAAACAATGCAGTCAACCATGGAGACTTATGTCCACATTTATAATGCAGTTTAGAGGTGGGAATAGGCTATGGAAGGCTCATAATATATATAATGAAGGTAAAGTCACAATAGAAGGCATGACTTGGATTATTCATTTCTTTGATCTGTTTAGATCTAGATTTTTCTTAGGAAATTTCTATGCATGATTGAGTTGTTTAGCTAAGTCTGCAGTGCTGTTTAGCACAAGGTGTTTCTGAGTGGAAATCCCACCCTTACCCATGGGGGGCTTCAAGTGCCTACTCTAATAAGGTTTTCTATTGAGATGTATTCCTCATCAGGCACTGGTGCCATCTTCAAGAGGTTGTTTCTAGCATTCAGTTAGGAAACTAGTGGATGATTCATCCTACCATTTTTTTATTTAGTTTCAGTCTTCCATGAGCAGCAGATCTATATCCGACATTTAGGACATTGAGTTTTACCTCCATTCAGTAGCAACAGATCTATATATGGCATTTAGGCCATTGAGTTTTACCTCCATTCAACAACAGTCCCTTCAAGGATTCTATAGTCTAGTCCTGTAGATCTATTGGAGGAAGGAAGTTTCCAGTATTTCAGCTGGAAATCCTATAGGGATCATCTACTCACATTGGATCTATTTTTTCCATCATTCAGGAGCTGATTTGACATATCTAGCAGCAGGCTATTGAGCCCCCCTCTCTTACAACGTATTTTTCTAAAGCTGTTGTTTATCCAACAACTATTTTCAGTGGAGGATATTGGAGGAGATATATATTGAGCTTTTAGCCCAAGGATCTAGTGAAGGGATAAACCCTTCTTGCATAGAGCTAATTTTACATCATTGCAACCATCATATCATCAGTTCATGCAATAGATCTACATACCCAACAGCTACATAGTGCAATCCCCAAGAGGGTGATTTCCTTAGATTGACAGATTTGAGAAATCCTTTCTGGGTTATCTTGGGTATCCATCATAGAGCCCGACTCTAAAGTTTGAACATCATTGGAGCTCCCAAAATTCCTAGATCTGACTTTCTATATTTCTGGCAGTTGAAGTCTCAACAGTTGCAGCAGGGACAACGTAATTTACCTTCCAGAATTTCAACAGTTACGTAGTCCCCCTTGTGGGATCATTCCAAGGTCATTCTAGGCCATCTCTTTGGCTTGAGTGTCTCATATTTTTAGCACTGTTGTACTTGATATTCACCTCATAATAAAATGGCTCAGCTTCTCTGTACATTCTGATGTTGTCTTTAGATAAAAAAAATTTCTTTGTTGTTGTCCAGCTACTTTGTTTTGTATCAATGCATTATTCCTGTTATTCATCAGTAATTTTTACTATTTGAAGATGAATAAATATTTGTCCTAGATTTCTAAAAACAAGATTCATTAATATTGTGAGTTTTAGAAATCTCACTGCCTTCATTATCCTTAGGATAAATTTTTCACTGTTCCACTATTCTGCCATGTCATGGTCAGCTTACCACCCCTAGAGGACCCCTCATGGGCTCATACCACTCATATGATGCCAGGATACAGGGTTAAAATAGATCCTAGCATATAAATGAGTATGTGCTTCCTTCTTCATGAATATTCTCAACTAATTCTTCAATAAAAAAACATTTGATGCTGCTCAAAACATACATAAATAAAAGAGAGCCATACAAACAAAATACTCATATAAAATAACACAAGAAATTCCTTGGCCGAATATTACAATGGATGGCCTTTCGGCTCTTGGCCCTTTAAAAAAGTTCTCAAACCATCTCGCTCTCTCTCACTCTCTCTCTCTATTCCTCACTATTTTCCATCCTCACACACTCATATTTATACATAATAATGAATTTATTTCACTCCATAATTTCCTCCACACAAATCTCAACTAAAATCTAAATTAGATTTAAACTTTTTTTTTGGAATCAACTAAGTCCCATTTAAGGAATTCCCAATCCCTAATTCAACTCCACTCATATCCTTAATTTATTAAAAAAATATTTACAATAATCCTCACTTACAATTTTCTCTCTTAATTTATTAAAATGAGCACAATAATTTATCAAATAATTAAAAAATCATCACCCCCTTAATTACACAATATTTTAAATAAAAATCAAGCAAGATGCTCCTGCATTAGACTCCCCATGTAGAGAAGTTTCCATAGACTCCTGTCTATGAGGTCTGCCACTTTTCTATAATAATGCGACAACCACAAGTCTTGATGACTTTGCTCCCTCCAGGATTCCAAACTATGTTCTGTCGTTGGTCCTTTAAAGTATCAACTCTGTTTGGTAACTCATCACTCACTCTGTCAATCGGATTCCATCAGCCTTTACAAAAATTTCTTTCGCCAATTCCTCGGAGTAACTCCTCTTTGTTTGATGCTTTCGTCTTCAATTGTGTTGAACACTCAACTTTTTGCAATGAAGAATAATCAATAATTTCTTCTTGACCACAACTATAGTCATTAATTTCTCTTATATCCGGTGTTGTACGTGCATTCATCAACAAAATGTTAGTTTTAAAAAGATAAGACCTTTCGGCCTCTTTTGATGCTTCAAGCACCAATCCCCATCATTGACTTTTTGGATTTCAACAGATCTTGTTTTGAACTACTGGCTGCTTTCATATTTATCCTGTTGGAACAATATTTATGTCTCCTTTATGTCTTTACAGACATAACTTCCTTGATGCTCTTGATCTTTCATCACAAATCCAAATAATTTTTGCTCAATTTCTCTGAGTTCAACATCATATCTGTTAATGTCGTCTTCTGTACCTATAGTCACATTATTATTTGAAAATTTATAACATTCACTCAACTTTGTAAATGTTAAAAACATTTCACCCCTATCATGCACAGTAATTGCAATCTCTTCTGTATCAGGTTCTGCAGGCTTCACTTCTCCCTTAGGTTCCTTAAGCCATCGTTCCAAGAACTCCATTTCCATGTGAAATATTTTTAGCATTTCATCACCACCTTCATTCCTAGTTTCATTCTTCTTCTGGAAATATTCCTGAGTTGTCTTGGTTTCTGTATCATCACATTGTAAAATTCTGTCAGCAATTTCATTAAACAAATTCATTTGTTTACCTCCTTGGAATATCACTTCGGCATTTTCATTTTTCTTCTACTCCATAATAGCTTCAATTGGCTATCTTACCCCAAACAAGAAATCATTTATGATTTCTTCCTACTGCAACAAATCAGTACCTTCCTCCTCTGAAGGCATTCTCCATCACACTTCACCTCAAGATTTTCATTCATCTCTGTGACATTTTTATCAGACTGTCCACCATCTGTTGCACTTCCTGAAAACATACATAAACTGTGAGATTTAAAAATACAAGGCTTCATAACCTCATATGCTTCTCTCGACAACACATCTTTAGATTCTTCTGAACTATCCCAATAGTTCATGAGATATTTCTCATTGATCTCTTCACCCAGAATTTCACCCTGTTCTGGGTCACAAATGGAAACTTCGATTTTCAACTCAGCCTCTCTGAGTTCTTCACACCTCAATTACACACTCATCATCTGCTCGAGCTCCCTCAGCTCTTCTATCAACTGTATGTTTACTTGTTGTTCCCTCTCTGTGTGTAGTATCTGCCACTTCACTTTCTTCCTCATGGTCCAACCATGTGTTTGGTCTTTCATATTCCTCTGTAATAATTCCATCAACAATTCAAGGTGAACTATTATCTTAGCCTTCTCCTGCTCATATTTTTCATCCGTCAATTGCTTACTTATGCCACTTACCTTGGAATTTTCCTTCTTCTTTCTTTTGCTGTGGTATTCATCGGATCTTATGGAATTAATATCACCAGTCATCTTCTCCTCCTTTGTGAAATTCATCTGTTCACGTATGGATTTCATTCAATCCTATTTTCAACAAGCCTCTATACTTGCCATCCAGCAATACAAGCTCTCTATCCACGCTTGATCACTTTCAGTTCTCTGTCTTTGAATCATCTCTGGGAAATTCTTTTTCTTCACTTTGTTGCAAACAACACTTTAGTAATGATTGTGTTACAATGACCAAACTCTTTGGGTGTCGGGCTCCGCCGATCATGCACCCAATTACATTCATACCTTTGAATTAGCTTATGACTCTTTGACTTCATACTTTACACCAACTCTTCATCATGGATGAAAAATAATTAATCTTAACTCAAACTAACCAAACTTTCATTTGACCCTAACATCTACTTTGACTTCAAGGCTTGACCCAATAATTATGATAGTGGATATTTTGACTTAATTCAAGTTATACAATCTTCCAATGAACATACACCCCTAATACATTTTTAGGATGTAAAATCTTCACTCTATCTCTCATACTCCATTCTTATGAAAGGTCATCAGTTTCCCATTATCATTTCACATGATGTTGAAGTCTTTAATCGAAATGCAATCCATGTTTTCCAAGATTTATTTTATGGTGAAAATAAATAAACCATTCAATTTTCAACATTCAAAAATACCTTTTTGAATTATCATACCTTATGCTCCCTTCAAGGTTATTTAATAAACCTTTCCCTTGCATTTGCAACTTCTCTGGATTCCACTCTTTTGTGTCATCTTTGTCACTGTGAATACTTGCTTGCCCTTCATACCATAAGCTCGTCATTTTAGTGCAAACATTTTCTTGCACTTTTATGCACCATACAACATCAATTCACATCTCTTCACATGTGTATAGAGAACAAGCTATTCATATTTCAACCTCTTTGATGAATAATGTACAACTCGTACATTGTGTCTATCCTGAATACTTCCTCCTTAGGTGCTACCACATGATGGTAAAAACAAAGATTCTACAACATGAAGCAATTGTGTTTTCAATCTTAAACAAAAATCAAAAGAATTCTCCCATTTTCAACTACAAGCTTTGGTCCAAAATGACTTAGCCAAAACTGCGAAGAACCCCCACTATGCATAATAAACCCTCTCATATAAAAATGAATTCTTCTTTTTAAATCACCCAGGATAGCCCATTCTTCTTTTCCATTCATTTATACCTCTGCATTTGCAACATTTTCACTCTTTCATAACATTTACAAAAGATCAACTTCTCGAGTATGGCAAGGAAATTTAATCAACCAAATTTTAAAATACCTTTACTCAAATGAATATTGATTCATTCAATGAGAACTTACCTTGAATCTTCTTGTGGTTGAAATGATCCAACCCTTATCTCATGTATTCTTTTAGAAACACATTCAAGCCTCTACAGAAATTGTCTCCACACCAAAATTTGATGCAATCAACCAATGAACACTTTAGTATTTAATGTATCAAGAAATTATAATATATATAATTCCAAATAAATTAGTCTCTTCATATGATATTGAATTCCTACTTTAATTTACTTTGAATGTGCAAGGTCCATTCTCTCCCCAGTAAATCAATCTCTTCCCAGCAAATAAATCTCTTCCCCACAATTTTCTAACATAAATCTTTCCTAGAAAACAATGTTTGTAAACCTTCAAGGTACGTACGATCTCCCCTCTTAGCTTAAGCCAATTTCCCTCATCTCAATCTCTTAGGTTTCTCTTCAATTTCAATCTCTTGGCTTTGGAAACATGAAACCTTAATGTAATGGAATATCCTTCCAAGATTACATTCTCCAAAAACGTACATGAACTATTTGCAAAAACCTTACCTTGATCAATCCCAGTGACCTTTTCTTACGCTGGAAGGCGGTACCGTGGAAACACTGGATCCATACCTTGAATATTCCATTGGAACTGCACCTATTTCACAAGCCCCACACATGCCTTTTTTAAGTGCATTGATACGACTAGCTTCCACAGGTAGGTAAGTTCATATTTGATGCATTTAATAGTGCACTTTCCATTAGCTCCAAAATACGAACACCAGCTCGAGAGGGGTGCCTCTCAATTTTGTCTACTCGTCGACAATGTTGCAAGCTTTCACAATGATGGAATGACGTTTGTTTTTTTTCAACAAGTTGTTTGAAATATTAATACCTTTGACCATGATCTGATCCAATATTTGGAAATAAGGATCTCGACAATTTAAAACAAAAAAATATTGTATTTAACATTTAACTTCAAACCTCCAATGCATTTTTGGGTACCATTCAACATTGTTCAATATTTCCTCAAGTGCTCTCAAATCCAATTGAAATCTAAAGACGAGAGCTTGCCTCTTAAATGAGGGTTAGGAATTGAACTCACAATGACCAATTTCTTCAACCAAACTTATCAAATGTAACGCATATTTGTTTCTTCATTTTCTCGTTGCTCGAAACCTCCATCCTTCGGAATTGGATTGCTGGAAATGTTCACGCGTGCTAATATTTTGTTCTTCATTCCTATTTTTAGCTTTCCACATGAGATCATTGTTATATATACACCAATGGGAATAAAAATTCGTTGCATTTCAAATGTGGAATTTAGAAAAAATAAAAAAAATTAAACGCAACCTTTTTTGTTGAGCTCATGGTCCACAGAAATCATCACCAGCTATCAATTTGTGCTTTCTGTCTTCTTTTACTGAATTTCGGGTTGCGGCCTTTACCATTGTGGAAACCACGCTGGTTCACTAATTCGATTCTTGGCTCATCTATGGAATCCACATTATATGACTTGAAAACGATGCTATATACATCTGTCATATCCACGTTCCATGAATCGGTTAACGCTGAGACAGGATTCAACGATGCCATGGAATCCTATCTATGATATCATGCCTATGATAAACGACGCACTGTCCACCCACGTATTATATGTTGTGCAATTTTTTACAATCACCTACGATGTCACGTTACCTATGGTATCACCGCTTGATGCTGACTTCACCACAATGCATCAAGGCTTTCACGCAGACTCCATGAACTCACAGTCATGCACCAAATCACAAGTCTATGATCTATTATTTTTTTTTCTTGCTTGAACACACCCTCGGTCCTACATTCACACACTTAAATATACAATAGAAATATACATATATAAATTTTCAGACTCAACGTGCCACATAACTCAATCAACTCTTAATTTGGCAATTCGACCTGCTCTCCTTGCTCACAACAAGCAATCAAACAAAACAGCCTCAACGTAGGAGAGATTCATCCTCCAACTCATCTCCTTAGGCTCTGATACCAGATGATGCCAGGATATTGGGTTAAAACAGATCCTAGCATATAAACGAGTATGTGCTTCCTTCTTCCTGAATATTCTAAACTAATTCTTCAATAAAAAACATTTGATGCAGCTCAAAACATACATAAATAAAAGAGAGCCATACAAAAAAAATATTGATAAAAAATAACACAAGAAATTCCTTAGCCGAACATTACAATGGATGGCCTTTCAGCGCTCAGCCCTTTACAAAAGCTCTCAAATCATCTCTCTCTCTCTCTCTCTCTCTTTCTCTGTATTCCTCACTGTTTTCCATCCTCACACACTCCTCATATTTATACATAATAATGAATTTATTTCACTCCATAATTTCCTCCACAAAAATCTCAACTAAAATCTAAATTAGATTTATCCTTTTTTTTTTGGACTCAACTAAGTCTAGTTTCAGGAATTCCCAATCCCTAGATTATCTACCTAATTCAACTCCACTCATATCCTTAATTTATTAAAAGAATATTTACAGTAATCCTCACTTACAATTTTCTCTCTTAATTTATTAAAATGAGCACAATAATTTATAAAATAATTAAAAAATCATCACCCCCCTAATTACACAATATTTTAAATAAAAATGAAGCAGGATTCTCCTGCATCATCGTCTTTATCCTATTCTGTCACCCATGACCTCAGTGCTTTGTTTTACCTTGCCTCACTCTTCCAATTTCCATCTAGGATCACCAACCAACCTAATTTTTTCCCATGTTCACCAGATATCTTAAGCATTGATGGTCTCAAAATACCTCTATGACCTCTTTAAATCAGTCAAGCACATCAGTCTCTATAGGTTCAAATACACCAATTGGAAAAAAACTCTATTTTTACACTGTTTAGATCCTAAGCCTACTTTCAGTCAAAAGATCAAGTTAAAACTGTACCACTAGATCATTAGGTTTTTCCTAAATTGTAAGGTCATCATTAGTACTTTAAGCTCTATTCTTCTTATACTGAGACCTATTTCTAATGAAAAGGAAGAGAAACACATGATTTCCTAGGAAAGAGCAGGAGGTCTCCAAAGAAATTTATTTTTCTAATTTCAAGTCCTGCAAAAGGTAAGTGTGCTTGACATTTCTGCAGGAATGTCAAGAGGTAAATCAGTAGGGGAAATTGATAGGGTGACTGATGAATCTCTAAGGGAAAGCAGGAAAGAACTAAGTCTAAAGGGGAGATCAAAGTTTCTAAGCCTGATTCAATCTACAGTATGCCAAATAGACTCATAAAGGGGGGGCTAGCTTTCATCTCAGCCATTTACATTCAGTGGATTAAATGATAGAAGAACAAGCTATAGGCTCCAAAGTAAAAATGAAAAGTTGTGAGGATATTACCACTGTGTGGGGGTCTAAAGTTATGAAGTGATTACAACATTTTCAAAGGTCAGAGGGAAAGTGAATTTGTTCACCTACCAAAGTAAAAATGATCAAAGGCATAAACCAACCAAGGAAATTAAGTCTGGCCACTCAGACAATATCTGCAGAAGAAGAAAGTAAAGAGTATCAATAGGATGTGGGTCAAGTTCTCTTTTTAAGCCACTTACTTTTGGTAATCAAAAGAGGGTAAGACATAGTATTGAGCTCAGAGGATGAAAAACAAAAGTGTTTACAAAGATACTAGTGTATGTCCTATTGTCAAGACCAAAGGAGAAAAAATCTAAATTGATCATCTATCCACCTACATCAAAAGAGAGAAAGAAATGTCAGTGAAAAGTTAAAAGGGGGGACAACATGAGAAAATTGGGTTTTATACTTGAAATTAATTTTCTAAACCTATTAAAGCCTTTCTTTCCTTTCAACAACTCATTTTTTGTTAACAAGAATCATCGAAGAGCACTCAAAGTGAATTTGTGAGTTTCTGGAAAAAATCGGGCAAGAAAACCCTGTGCTACACTCCTGAGACACTGTGCTACATTCCTGTGGGTGCTTTCCTATGAAAATTCAAAAGTACGATGCGCGCCTCTGAATGGATTCTAAACGTTCATTCTGTGCAGACCCGACATCCTTGTTGGAAAAAATAATGAGAGGGGGGGGGGGGGTGAATAAGTATTTAGAACTCAAATTAATAAATTTAACTTTCTCTTTTGCAGAATTCCATACGCGGCTTTTATGAACCGAAATCGCGTGTACACGTGGATATGCTAAAAGAAACTAGTGTATATTGATATAAATTTCCAATTTAGAAAAATTCTCAGAAACAATCTTTAAATAAGATTTATCAGTTATGCATGAGTTTAGATAATCAGTAAATATGTGTAGTAACAGCAGTATAAAACATCACACAAGTAGAACACACATGAACACCAATATTTAAGGTGGAAACCTAATTCGGGAGAAAACCACCACTGTTGTCGTCTCTGTCTTCAATATTTATTATATGGAAAATGGTTTACAACAATGTACTGATGTAGACTCATATCAGTACGCAGGCTTCTACCTGCAGAAGGCTGCAACCTTCACTCATTTACCAGCTGTTACTGGAAGGGAGCTCCAACCCCCTTTCTTTTTATTTACCAGCCACTCCTGGAAGGGAGCTTCAACCCCCTTAACATAACACCAACTTCTATTAGCAGGAAGCTTCTACTTCCAAACTGAAGGCTTCAACCCTCAGACCCACTGCAGACCACGTTTCATAAATTTTCATACTGGATCAAATAGAATCAACACAACCCTTTATCAACAATCATAAAATTTTCCCAATACTTCAATTAGAATAGTGTAAACACTATAGCCAGAACTGCAGAAATAATCTAGACTTCAGAATAGATATACAGATACAAAATTATCCCTAAATAGTCATTAATTTAATTAGCATACGCTACTTTGCTTTACTGAAGCTGCGTACATACGTGCTTTCCTACACACCAACCCACGTATACTTCTGTGTATACTATTCTTCAGATTTTCTGCCATACGCACTTTTATTGAAACCAACTAGCGTATAGATCTGTAAAAATAAATTTTGCAGAACATACTAGATCTATAAAACTTACCCAGCTTTATTCATTTTCTTCAGCAGACTTGTGCCATTTCTTCATCCTTTCTTCAGTAGGTCATTCTAGAGATTCATCATCATTAGATTTAGAGATCTAGAACCATTACTATATCCATGGGTGCATCATAGATTCAAATCTATCAATTAAAAATAGAGTTCATCCATACAAATATTCCTTAGAGAAATTTATTCATTAACAACCCTTACACATGCACTCTTTGCACTATGATCTTATTTTCCTTATATAGATTTAGCTTTTACCAATACCATGAGTCAAAACCACACAAATTCTGATGGTATTCTTGGACGGAATCAAATAGACATTGCAACGCTCAATACTGTGGGCTAATACCATGGTAAAGCCCCTTGGTATCATAATTTTAGAGCGCAAAAGGCATACGCAACTTGGAGTGTTCATTTCCGTGTGTATACGCAACTTCCCTTCATAAAAACTGCGTATATGCTAACCCTGAATGTATGCACGGGTTCCCTTCACAAAAGCAGTGTATACATTGAATGCATACATGGTTTACCTTCACAAAAGTAGCGTATACATTGTGACATATTATATTTATCAATTCTCTGGCATTTATTGGAATTATTTTCTCTGTCACATCTGAACTAATCTGTAAATACATCTTTAACACATAGCTTGCTTATCATATGAAACTCATCAAGTAGGTTTCCATCAAGGACAACTTCATCAGGTAGGTTGCCATCAAGGACAACACATTACATCATATTGCCAACAATCTCCCCCTTTGAACTTGATGGCAACCACGATGGTGTTTGATCACCACAATAGAGAGATACATTAAGCATAACCATTATTGAAGCACCATGATACTCTCCCCCTTTTACATCAAGAGCAAAGGGTGGATCAAAACCAAAACAAGGTTTTTCTTCCCTTGTAGAAAGATGAGTTCTGTAGATTTGAAGTGCACTAAACTTACCATGCTCCCTCTGAGTTCATGCTAAATCTTTAGATAGATTTTTTAATTAAGTACCTGACTCTATGACTCAACCAAGTATGACCATTCATATCACCAAGGACTCATACTTACATCACTGATCCAACCAAGTGGAATTACATATTTGACTAAGTCCTTACATGACTGAATATAACAATTTACATCATAGATCGCAACATGACTTTTTCATCAAAAGACTTTTTATAAACAAGACCAATGAATCTTAATCATGAGATCATACCATAGCCAACACTTAGAATGCCAACAATGCATCCTTTCTCACAAGACAAGTGCTTCCCCTTAGCTTGTGCACCCTGAACACTTTCAACAACAAATCATCAAGGCATCTTCATTAAAAAATATTAGAGAATGAAACAGAAATGTGAGAACTGGAACATCACCAGAGATACCCAACAACACCACAACAGTTCTGAAAATGCTGACCCAGAAAATTGTGCCAGCAAAAACCCATATGTGGTTTTATGTATATAAACTCGTGTATATATGCGATTGTCCTATATGGAATCCGCGTATCCAATTTAATCTTTTGAATTTAAGCAGATCTGAACTCCCAACTTTTGTCTGAGATATTCGAATACTTCCCTAGGAAGAGGTTTAGTAAATATATTAGAAACTTGGTCTTTAGAGGGAACATATTCCAATTTCACCTTTTGTTCAAGAACTTGTTCACGTAAGAAGTGATGCTTGATAGGAATGTGTTTGGTCTTGGAATTCATAACAGGATTCTTTGAGATACTGATGGCACTTGTATTATCACACATAATGGATATGGGAGGTGAACATTTGATTTGAATGTCTTGTAAAGTCTGCATTATCCAAAGAAGTTGTGTGCAACATGATGCGACAGCCACATATTCTACTTCTGCTGTAGATAAGGTAATAGAGCTTTGCTTCTTGCTGAACCAAGATACTAATCGGCGTCCCATATAGAATGCACCACCACTAGTGCTCTTCCGATCATCAACATTTCCAGCCCAATCTGCATCTATGTAAGCATGAAGAGTGAGATCAACATTCTTTGGATACCATAGTCCAAAGTCTTGATTTCCTTGTAGATATTTGAATATTATTTTGACAGCCTGAAGGTGAGACTCTTTTGGATTAGCTTGGAATCCTCCAACAATCCCAACTGCATGCATAATGTATGGTCTTGTCCCATTGAGATAAATTAGACTCCCAATCATGGATCTGTATTCATGTTGATTCACCATGGAGGAATCATCATGAGAACTGAGATTACACCTGGTTATCATTGGTGTACTTACAGGTTTGCAATCTTCCATCCCATACTTCTTCAGAATTTTCTTAAGATATTTTTCTTGTGATAAGAATATGCCATCTGTTGCTTGTTGTACTTGTAAGCCAAGAAAGAATGTTAGCTCCCCAAGTAAAGACATTTCAAATTCTTGCTGCATAAAAAAAGAAAATTTCTGACTCATGGACTCTTCATTACGTCCAAAAATGATGTCATCAACATATACAACTACAATCAATAGTTTATTATTTTTAGTTTTTGTGTATAAGTTGCTATCAACGGATCCCTTTGAAAAACCTTGTTGATGAAGATATTTGTCAAGATGATAATACCATGCCCTTGGAGCTTGTTTGAGACCATATAGAGCCTTTTTAAGTTTACATACAAGTTTTTCATCATTGCCCAAAATGAATCCTTCTGGTTGTTCTATATAAACTTCTTCTTCTAGATTAGCAATGAGGAAAGCAGATTTAACATCCATTTGATAAACTTTGATTTGTTGAAAACTTGAAAAAGCAAGAAACATTCTGATGGCTTCAAGTATAGCTACAAGAGCAAATGTTTCTTCAAAGTCTGTACCTTCTTGTTGAGAATACCCTTTACAAACAAGTCTAGCTTTGTTTCTAATAACATCTCCATTTTCATTTAACTTTTTTTTGAATATCCATTTTTTTCCAATAACATTTTTGTCATGAGGTCTTGGAACTAGTTCCCAAGTATGATTCTTTCAATTTGATCAAGTTCTTCATTCATGACTTGAATACAACATTCATCTTTGCTAGCTTGATTGACATTCTGTGGTTCAATAGTGGATAAAAATGCTAGATAGCTGGTAGACGCTACAAGAGTTCTTCTTGTTTGGACACCTGATCCCTTTTCTCCCAAAATTTGAGATTCTGGATGATTCTTTTGAACATACCTAAATGGAGCCTTTTTAGATAGATCTTCTTATGCTGCTTCATTGGGTTCACCTTCTATATTATCTCTATTAGATGAAGGAAGATATACATCATCATCATCTTCATTTGTTGTTTGAATTTCCCCTTTTGGAGCTGAGACAGATTCATCAATTACAACATCAATGCATTCAACAATATTTTGAAGTCTTTTATTGTAGCATTTATATGCTTTAATTCTAGAAGAGTAACCAAGAAATATTCCTTCATCTGCTCTAGGTTCAAACTTGCCAAGTTGTTTATTATTGTTCTTGATAAAACATTTGCTTCCAAAAACTTTAAAATGCTTTACAGTGGGAAGATTACCATACCAGAGCTCATATGGAGTTTTATCACTGTTTACACAGACATGTGCTTTGTTAAGAATATTTACCGCAGTATGTGCTGCTTCTCCCCAAAATGTGTCAGGTGTTCCTGAATCATTAGGCATAGCTTGAGCCATCTATTGAACTGTTCTATTCATTCTTTCTACTATGCTATTTTGTTTTGGGGTACTAGCTACATAAAACTGTCTTTTTATGCCATGTTGTTCACAAAAATCAAATAATTCATCTGATATATATTCACCTCCTTGATTAGATCTAAGACACTTGATTTTTAGATCTAATTCATTTTCAACCAAAGCTTTGGAGATCTGAAATTTTTCGAATGCTTCATCTTTGTGTTTTAGCAACCCAATCCAACACATTCTAGAGAAATCATCAATAAACAGAATATAGTATTGTTCTCCACAGGGTGACCTTTTTCTCATGGGTCAACATATATCAGTATGAATGAGTTCAAGAGGCTTACTTGTTGATCCTTCTTTGGCATTAAATTGCACTCTGGTTTGCTTACCGAATTGGCAAGATTTGCATATGGTACTCTCAGGCAGAGTAATATTGGGAAGATCACAAACAACTTTAAGTCTGCTAGATTTGTTGATTTGAGAGAAGCTCAAATGCCCCAATCTTCTATGCCATAACCAATTTTCTAAAGATTTACCCAAGTAACATTATTCTTTACATATTTTCAATACATATAAATTTCTTGGTGTTCTATTTCATTTTATGATTTTTTTACCTGTATCAAGATCACGTACCACACATTCTTTTGAGCTAAAAAAAACTTCAATTCCTAGATTGCACATTTGACTTACACTTAACAGATTATGCTTTAATCCATCCACATTCATCACATTGTTAGCTTTCACCTTTTATTTTAGAAAAACAGAACCTTTTCCCTTAATGACAGCAGGAGTATCATTTCCAAAAGTAACATTCTTTTATCTTTCTAGAGAATTGTATGCGAGAAGTTTATTTCTTTCACCTGTCATGTGTTTTGAGCATCCACTATCAATGTACCATTGATTTTCTTCTCCTTCTGCAAATAAAGCTATGCCACAGTTCTCAACCTGTAATTCCTTCTTTCGCCATACTTTGGAAGTTGAAGTATATGCTCTTTTGGCTGAAGTTTGCTCCTGCATTCAAATTCTTCATGACCAAAGTTATTAGAATAAGCACATTCAATTTCATTTTGAAGAGGATAAAAGTTGTTACATGTATTATTATTTATTCCAATATCAGTTCTTTTCTTTCTTTCTTCTCTAGTCATGATGGTTTTGTATTCAACACATTGAACAACTTTATGGCCAAAATTATGACATGAGAAACATTTTCCATTGAAGAAGAAATTTCTGTGATCATTGAACCTTCTATTGGTGTTTACCTGTTGGTTGGTATTTATCTGAAAGGCATTTATGTTAGTGTTCTTTTTATTGAGTGGTCATGCTTTACCTGTAAAATTTCTTTGTTTCCTTGCTAAGTGGCAGAATGTTGTAGGCTGGCTATAGCTGCTTTTAGATAGCTTGGTGCTGAAGACTGAGAAGATTCTCCGACATATCCAAGACCTGTCTTTATGAGAGGAGAATGTTGTACCTTGATAATCTCATCTAAGGTTTCAGATCCTTTAGAAAATCTAAGATTAAAAATATTGACTTTCTCAATTTCTTTTCTTAGACTTACTACTTCACATTCTAATTTCTCATTGTGTTTCTCCTTTTCTTCAAGTTGATTTTTTAGAGTTTCTATAGATATTTTGTTTTCTTCCAAACATATTTTGAGCTCATGAATTTCTTCAAGAAAATCATTATCTTATAGAGCATCCATAAAAGTATATTTTTCTTCTCTAGACTCTTTTTCAAATGCCATGAGAAGTCTAAGATCTTGATTAGATTCTCCCTCACTATCTAATAACCCATCTCTATCTTCATGAGTATAATAACTTTTTCTAGTGCTAAACCGATTCTTATTTCTTCTTGCTCATTCCTTTCCTTTTTCATGTGTTTCTTCATGAGGACACTTAGTAGCATAATGACCAACTCTTCCACAAGAAAAACATTTGAAAGGAAGCTTACCTCTGAACCTTCTAGTGCCAAGTTGGAGCTTCTTTACAAAATTTAGCTCATCTTCTTCTGAAATATACCCTGATCCTTTCATTTCTTGTACTTATTTTGTAGAAGCTCTAAAGACTACTTCTTTGACTTTAGATGATCCTCCTTTTCTCATTTCACATGCAGTTAGAATGACATGAAGTTGAACAATAACAAGACTTTGAAGATCTTTCTTCTCTTCAATAGTAGACATTTTTTACTCAAATTTTGAAGTTAGAGATCTTAAATTTTTTTCAACCAGGGTAGTGTCAGTTATGGTTTCACCCAAGTTTCTCATATGATTTACAATATTATCTAGACGTAAAAATAAACTAGCAATGCTCTCCTCATTATGCATTCTTAGATTTTCATATTGAATTCTGAGAGTTGGGAGTTTAGAACTTTTTACCTTTGTATCACCTTCATAGCTTAGAATGATTTTGTCCCATATTTCATTTTTGTATTTAACAGCATGACCTTGACAAATTATGATTCAGTCAAACTCCCTAATAGTGCATTGACCACCTTTGCATTTGTTTCATAGTTCTTTCTTACCATTGCATCTGTTGGAACTGAGGCTAGATATTGATAACCTCCTTCAAAAATAGCCCATACATTTGCTCCAAGAGACTGAAGATAGGATCTTGTCTGTGTTTTCGAGAAGATTAAATTGTTTCCGTTGAAGAGTGGAGGTCTAATAGATGCTATCCCATCTTGATTTCTCATCTTGGTTGATCTTCCTTATAGCGGCTAAGCTTATTTAGAAGGACCTGCTCTCGATACTCAAAATGTTGGAAAACATCGATAGTGGGGATATATCAGTATTTAGAACTCAAATTAATAAATTTAACTTTCTCTTTTGCAGAATTTCATACGCGGCTTTTATGAACCGAACTCGCGTATACACGCGGATATGCTAAAAGAAACTAGCGTATACTGATATAAATTTCCAGTTTAGAAAACTTCTCAGAAACAGTCTTTAAATCAGATTTATTAGCTATGCATGAGTTTAGATAATCAGTAAATATGTGGAGTAACATTAGTATAAACATCACACAAGTAGAACACACATGAACACCAATATTTAATGTGGAAACCCAATTCGGGAGAAAGCCACCACTACTGTTGTTTCTCTCTTCAATATTTATTATATGGAAAACTATTTACAACAATGTACTGATGCAGACTCATATCAGTACATAGGCTTCTACCTGCAAAAGGCTGCAACCTTAACTCGTTTACCAACTGTTACTGGAAGGGAGCTCCAACCCCCTTTCTTCTTATTTACCAGCCACTCCTAGAAGGGAGCTTCAACCCCTTGAACATAACACCAGCTTCTATTGGCAGGAAGCTTCTACTTCCAAATTGAAGGCTTCAACCCTCAGACCCACTGCAGACCACGTTTCATCAATTTTCATATTGGATCAAACAACATCAACACAACCCTTTATCAACAATCATAAACTTTTCCCAATACTTCAATTAGAACAGTGTAAACACTGTAACCAGAACTGCAGAAATAACCCATAATTTAGAATAGATATGCAGATACAAACTTATCCCTGAACAGTCATTAATTTAATTATCATACGCTACTTTTCTTTACTGAAGCCGCGTACATACGTGCTCTCCTGCAGACCAACCCACGTATACTTTTGTGCATACTATTCTTCAGATTTTCTTCCATACACGCTTTTCATGAAGCGAACCCATGTATATATGCGCTTTTATTGAAACCAGCTAGTGTATAGATCTGTAAAAATAAATTTTACAGAACATACCAGATCTATAAAACTTACCCAACTTTATTCATTTTCTTCAGCAGACTTGCGCCAGTTCTGCATCCTTTCTTCAGAAGGTAATTCTATAGAGTCATCATCATTAGATCTAGAGATCTAGAACCATTACTATATCCATAGGTGCATCATAGATTCAAATCTATCAATTAAAAAATAGAGTTCATCCATGCAGATATTCCTTAGAGAAATTTATTCATTAACAACCCTTACACATGCACTCTTTGCACTATGATCTTATTTTCCTTATATAGATTTAGCTTTTACCAATACCATGAGTCAAAAACACACAAATTCCGATGGTATTCTTGGATGGAATCAAATAGACAATGCAACGCTCAATACTATTGGCTAATACCATGGTAAATTCCCTTGGTATCATAATTTTAGAGCGCAAAAGGCATACACGACTTGCAACATTTGTTTCCGCGTGTATATGCAACTTCCCTTCATAAAAACTGTGTATATGCTAACCCTGAATGTATACGCGGGTTCCATTCACAAAATCAGCGTATACATTAAATCCGTACGTGGGTTGCCTTCACAAAAGTAGTGTATACATTGTGACATATTATATTTATCATTTCTCTGGCACTTACTGGAATTATTTTCTTTGTCACATCTGAACTGATCTGTAGATACATCATTTTTACATCTTTAACACATAGGTTGCTTATCATAGGCAAATAATCAAGTAGGTTTTCATCAAGGACAACTTCATCAAGTAGGTTGCCATCAAGGACAACACATTACATCATATTGCCAACAATCCCGACAGAACCAACATGTAGAACTGACCCAACAGGCCTAGGCGCTATGCGTTTAGCGCTGCATGCAGAGCTGACCCGACAGGCCTAGCAGCTATGCACCGACGCTGCATGTAGACAGGCTCGACAAGCCCATTCACCCTACTACCCGTGTTTGACCCTGCACGAAGGAAATCGCCCGATATGCCCAAAGCCTTTTCCCATTCAGCAACGGCCCAACAGGCCCGACAACACGTGCAGCCTCTGCCTGGTGCTATGCGCCTGTGCTTCACATTCAACAATGACTCGATAGGCCCGTGTAGCCACTCGACTGGCCTGGTGCTATGCGTCTGCGCTGCGTGTTTAGCTAGAATGTTTCTCCAGCAAATCAAGCCATGCATATTCTGCAAACTTCCTCAAAGTCACCTCCAAAGGTTCCATAACACCTCTAAGGGGTAAATAAAAATGCACCTCCTTCATTTCCTAAGTTCTTGTCATTTCAATTAGAGGAAAAAACCCTATATTTCTCCATCAGTTGCACAAAGAAAAATTAGGGTTTTGGTCTTCAAGGCAAGAGTAAAGAGAAAAATGTCAAGGGAAACTAATAGTGGCAGTGGTGAGGGAGGTCAAGGGCCTAGAAGATAGCAGAAAAAGGGTGGAAGGGTTAACAGATTTGAGCCACTGAATACCAAGGAATTGATGGCCTCTCCTATAACAGTTGCATAATTCCAAGAGGTGGGTTGTTTTGACTTCTGTGAAAGGGTACAACAGGTCCAAATTCATCCTGACTTGACCAGGCCTTTTATCCTTAACCTTCATGATCATGAAGTACATCTAGTATGGGTAAAAATTGAGTTATCCACCAATACCATTTCCATGGCCACCGGGATACCTAGTATGGGAGAAAATTGGTTCAAACAGGAAAATTTGGACCTGAGCCATTATCAACCCTTCTTGAAACCTAGATACCAAGCTGACTGCAAATCCATTTTTCCATTTTCACAACTGCTAGAGAGATATGCGTACTTAATGAAAGTCATCATGAAATATTTCACCTATTAGGGTAGGTTTTCTATGCTTTATTCCTACCACATAAGATTGCTCATGCACTTCACTAGGGCCAAGATGTTACATTTGCCTTATTATATTTATAGAAGTATTGATAAGATGTCTTACATTGTGCAAAAGAGACCTCCTTCACAAAAAATGAAAAGTCTTTTTCACCATTCTCTTATCAAGATGATTGTGTTGCATCAATTAGAGCAATAGGTTATTCCATGTGAATTTTTCATCGTCCATGAAGTTTTCACAAACCCACAGCCTCATCATCAGCCAAATTTACCCTCATAATCTCATCCACTTCCCTCCACTCCTCAATCACCCCTCACTGACCATGACTCCTCATTTACACATGAATCCTCTCCTCAAGAAAACCTCCCTCTCTCACCTTCTCTTAAATCATAAGATCAAGAAGAGAATGATGATGAAGAGGTAGAGAATGATGATGAGGAAGAAGAGACAAATGATGAGGAAGAAGAGAAAAATGATAAAGAGGCAGATGATGAGGAAGAGGAAAATGACAATGAAGAAGAGGAAGGTGATGATGATGAAGAAATAGATAATGAAGAGGCAGAGAATGATGATGAGGAAGAAGAAATAGAAAATGAAGAAAAGTTAGAGACGGATAATGAAGAAAAGGGTAGTGAGCAAGCCAATGAAAAAGAGGAAATTTTAGAGGAAAATGACAAAGAAGAAGAGGCAGAGGATGAAGATGAGGAAGAAACAAATAATAAGGAAGAAGAAAATGACAATGATGAAGAGGCATAGGATGATGAAGAAGAGGAAATTGATGATGATGAAGAGGAGGATGATGAAGAAGAGACAGAGACAGAAAATGATCAAGAAGAAAGCAGTGAACAAGCCAGGATAATGAGGATGGTGACAATGCAGAAGATAAAGAGGAAAGCAGTCTTAAAGATGAAAACAGTGAGGAAAGTGTAGAAGCTAAAGGCAACATAGATAAAGATGATGATAGTGAGGACAACGCAGAAAATAAAAGCAATAGTGACACCTATGAAGCAAGTCTTAGTGATGGAAAAAAAATAAAGTCAACAAAAATGAAGATGATGATTGTGCGTAAAGTCAAGAGGAGGCTAATGAAAGTCATGAAAATAATGAAGGAAATGAAGGGGTCAAGTGGTCAAATTGAATATCATAGCAATGAAGAGGTAAGCATTTTTGATGAAGAACAAAATGACAATGCAAGAAGAATAGGTTGCATGGTGATGATGTTGAGAGAAAAGAGTACAATGATGAGGCAACAAACATAATGATCGATGATACAAATGATGAAAATGAAGAGGTAATGACAACAAGGGATCATGACTATGATCAAGACACTAACAAGACCACAATCACACCTCTTTCATTGAACTCTCAAAGAGGGCCAAGGCTTGTGTTTGTTGCCTCCAAAAGGAAAGGACCATGCCATCCACCTCAACTCAACCACTGTGACAAAGGGAAACAAAAGATAAAGGAATAAGAATGAGATCATGAGGTGGAGAGAGTTTGAAATCATTCAGTGGACAGTGGATGAGGAGAATGAAGCAAGGATCACAAACTTGCTCCTCCGGTATCGTAAATGCACAAATTGGAAGACCTCCAATCACATTTGATAGGGACAAGAGTGTAAATGATACCCTTGATATGGAGAACAGTAGCTAGAGCATAAATTTCTATTTATGAGGCTAGAGCCATCAAGGCCGAAAAATCCCAAAAGCACAGTAAAATCGAAAGAGTTCATGGGCACTTATGAAGAGAGTGAGGACGAGGAAAGGACAAATCTAGAGGGGACCTAGAACCATGGGGTTGAAAAAGGCATTGGAAAAGCAAAGTGAACAAGAATCAACCCTAGCATAACAACTCCCCTCTAGATGAGTTGTTGGCCATGGAGATAGCACATGATCGAGAGCCTTGGTTGGAAATAGCCAACATAAACTTGGAGGCTAAATTGAAGAAAGAAAATTAGAATATTGTTCTCCAAAGAAGGATGCCTAAACATTATGCCTAGAGAAATCAAATTGCAAGGGCTAAACTCAAGAAGGCTCAAACCAAGATCCAAGCACTAAAAGAAGAAAAGGCCAAGCTAACCTTGGAATCTTGGCACAAGCTTTCTGGCTGTGTCTCGCAAAACCCATGAGGCACACATCCACCAAATTTGGGAAAATTTTGACAAATTTTGGTTTTTTGCCGATTTGGAGGGCTGGGCGGGGGTAGCACCTATGGTGCTACGCTTTTCTCGTAGCATAGTCTGTGGAGGAAAGGATTAAATTTTGGGATCCTCAACTCAATTATAGCATGCTCACAAGTTTCATGTCAATTGGAGTTGTTTTGGTCCTCCAAAAGGGTCAAAAACACCCTAATTTTTACCTTCTCGCCTAGTTTTTAGGATAAAAAGGTGCCTTTACTAGCCTTGGAATTGCTTTTTTCTTTTTGAAGAGGTTTCATGGGTCTAATCAGAAAAAAGGGTATTTATATAAAGTAGACTCAATGTGCCTAAAAATCCATCATGGAGCCTATTCCGACATTGGGAAGGCCTTCAAAACCTTGCCGCAAGTTGACCTGTGTTTCTTGTTCTAGTGCTACGCCTTTGGCATGGAAATTCATCCTAAAACCCGTTGTCGCGCACTTACAAGAGAAAAGTCAACAATGCAAGGCTTCTTGGCAAGTTTTGGAGGCTTGGTAGAGCCCAAATGTCAATTTCTTTTGCTAAAAAAGTGCCCAAAAAGATATTTTGTTTTAGATATTTTATGCCTTGGGCCTTGCAAGGTCTCAAGGACAATAGTGAAATTCCCGATTATCCAATGGGCTTCTAGAGACTATATTAGGTTTTCTCCTCCTTGATTGTTAAATAGAGCATTGAGGATTCATGTTTTATGGTTGTGGCGGGACTCTTGTGAGTAATACATAGACTTTTCGAGCTTGAAGAGAAAGTGGTGTTGTGGAGCTTGTGAATGGCTTGTTTTGCTTATTGATGGAGAAGGCTTGCTTGGCAGGATCCCCGAGCTTCGTTAATGGTGATGTGCTTATATTCGCTTATTGTTTTCTTGTGTATCATTGTGTCTTCATCATTCTATATTGCACTAGGATAAAATATTTAGACTAAGAAATGTTGTTTAGAGACACCTTAGGTATGTTTATCCTTCACATCGCTTCTATGTTTTCCTCTACTAGGTCAGTTTAGGAGAATTCTATTTGCTCTTCTAGACCCACCAAATATTGTTTATCTTATGAATGGTTTAATATAGTAGATATCATAGATGTTTTATGGTAAGCCCGCTTGTTTGATATCACTAAAACACCGTTTTGAGGTCTCCCTTTGAAGTACCATTGTTTAGGTTTTCCAAAGAGGCTCGTTTCTATCATACCCTTTTTTCCATGCTTGAAATTTTTTTTCAAAGATCTTTAGCCTTCCGATCAATGATGTCTAGGGGTTCCCTCTTCCTTGATTAAATTTATGTGTTAATCTTTTAAATGTTTTCTAACCTTGAATGTGAAATCACTAGAAGTTAAATGAGTTTCTCACCTTTCTATATTTCATTGGATTGTTTGTCCGAAATGCTTACTTGCATGAGTTGAATCAAAGAGTTATCATGTGCCTTGTCTATTGATTAATTCTTTATGCTAAATAGTGTTGAAGTCCCTTCTTATTTTTTAAGTATTTGACAAAGGATTCTTGATTTCCCTTCGCTCTCTAATATTTTCACAAACTCGATGTTCATTTAATTTCACCAAACCTTGAGAATCCATCTAACCATGCTAGATTTTCCTGATGCTCCTGATCCATTGTTGAACCTTCCATGACTTTTTTTAGACTCCATAGCCCAATGACTTGAAATATCTCATTCCATCTATTCTAATTAACCATTTACCCCAACCCAAACAAACAAACAAACCCTAAACTTAACAACTAGCCTAAAATCAAACCCTAAAAGAAAACAAGTTCACATCCTTTGCACAAAATAGAGAGAGCCCTCTTTGAGTCCAAGAAGGCTAGGTCCTAGCACTCAAAAGACTGGTCTGATGTTATTCTATGGATTTGGTCTGCTAATCTGCTAAATCACGGGACACTAACATAATGGCAATCACGGTGGGACTTTCTGAGTAAGTAACAAGCTTATACATCCAAGAAAATTCAAAAGCCCTTGTCAAACAGTATCTATTGATTTATCGCCACCTCAACACCCTAACATAATGGTGATCGTGGTGGAAATTTGAGTCAAAAACATCCTAGATATCCCTTAGAAATTCTCTAATCTCATTCAATCGTAGAAAACTTAAGTGTTAGCCAAGAGTAGAATCTGACTGTTTCACCATCCTAGAAAAATGATGACTCAACTGGAGGACACTCATAGAAACCTTAGGGATACATAAAGGAACTCATAAAACCCCAAAAACATCCCTAGATTGGTTTTTTGTTAGTTATTGGTGGTGGAACATATAAACATATCCTCAAAACAAACTAAAAACATCCACCTGGCGACTCCACAAGCCTCTAGTATACCTTCTAACTTCACTAATTCTCATTAGACTTCCCTAGGATTGTGTCAAAATAGCCTTGAGAAGTTTGGAGGCCTAGTCACACATTGTGCAAGTTTAACAAACACTTAGAGAGGTCAGCCTTCCAAAACCAGTCATAAACTTTTAGCCTCTCTACATTTTGAGTTTGAAATCTGGCTTCACAAAGGATCAGTACGAGATCTCATCTGGACCCAAACCCTCCAACTATAGTTGATGACCCAGAAATGATTTTGTGGTAAACTTCCAGAACTGAAGATTCAACTACTGTTAGGACCATCCATAGAGAAAGTTTTGTCCCTGAACATCTTACAGCCTTGGAAGATCCCCAGTTTGACTTGCACCATACAAGAAACCTTTTCAGAACCAAGTCACAAAGTAGGATTGACCAGATTGACCTTGAGCCCATAGATTTGCAGCATAGTCCTAGTGGAGAAGCCTCTCCTTCCACTCCACCTGATTTCCAACTTCTCCACCACTTTGGCTCTTTTCATCCCAAGTCTGCTCAGATTCAGTTTGTTGGTCTAAGTACTGAATCCACCACACCCATTCATACCACCACTTTGCAAACCACTCCACCTCCTCTCACAAACACTCCCCTTGTAAATCCTCCTTAGATTCCATTCGCTCCCATCATGGCAGCATGGTATGCCCCCCTAATGTTACCACAACCTCTGGTACCTTTACCAAATGACTATCAATCCAAAATTCCCCACTTCATAGGAGCTCAATCTACTACTTCCCAATAGCATGTAGATAAAATGAATGATGCCTTTGACTACATGGAATTAGAAGAGGAAACCATGAATATGAGGATTTTTGCCCAAAGCCTAGGAGGAGAAGCTAAAAAATGGTTCAAAATCTTGACTCCTAACAACATACATGATCTCCCTTCCCTCTACCAAACATTCATAAACAAGTGAGAAATTAAGAAAAACCCTCTCCAAGTCCTCTCAGAATATAAAAACCTTAAGATAAATGTCGGGGAAAGCATCCAAGACTATTGCACTAGGTTCAATAGTGTGTACAATGCCCTCCCACCTCACATGAAACCCCCACAAGGCCTAGCACTAGTGAAATTTCTAGAAGGCTTTGATCCTGACATGACCTACCAATTAAGAGAGAGAGATCCCAAAAATTTAGAAGAAATGAAAAGGGGAGTTGTGAGTGTAGAGGCCAACCTCATTGAAAAGAGGGCTAGGATGAGATCAGAAAAGAGATTTACCTACAAAGATGAAACTATGCCCTCAATCTCCTCATCTGATGCCAAGATTGAAAACTTAGTTAGAAAAATGGAGAGATTGATGGAGAGGATAAGCCTAAATGAAAGAACACCTCCTAGGGAAAACCAACCAAATCCCCAAAACAGAAATAGAAATCAGAACTTTAGAAGAGACCCACCCCAAATCAGAAAAAGGGAAAATGACCAATAAATTAGGCCCCCTTTCCAAGATAACTATGTAGATGAAGGGGAAAGAGATACTGAACAACTCGAAGAAAACCATGTAAACTGGATAGGCTCTGATAATGAGAGTGATGTTTTTCTCACTGAATAAGAACAAGGTTTCTTCTCCTCAGATCAAACTGAAACAAACTATGATGATTCTGAAGACTACAATTTGGGATTTGAAAATGCCATAATGGAAGTCCATAGGCAATATGACCTTAGGAGCAAAAGGAACTAAGAAACCTCCAAGAGAAACCAAACAGACACTGTTGTTAGGAAGACACTTGAAAATATTCCAAAAAGGACAACAGAAATTTCCAACACCATGGCTAAGAAAAATGATCCAAATAGCGACAAAACTAGCCAACCAAGTGTTGACACAAGCTAGCCTAGTACCTCTACTAGCGGCCCTGAGAAAACTCTTTTGTCCAAAGTCCCAAAACATAATCAGCAAATCAAACTTGTAGAAAAAATTATGGCTGATAAAACTGATGTAAATATATCCAAAACACAAGTACCTTTTATTTTTGAAGGAGAGATTGCTAAAATCGAGATAACTATACCTCTCACTGAACTGATTACCCAAGACATGTACAGGTCCCAATTTTTGAAAGTTTTGAACATAGGAAATGATACCGACACTCTAAACTTCACTGATAACAACACCACTATTTATTTCATTCATTCAGACCTTGACTCATTTATCTTCTATAACGAAGATGACATCAGTACACAAGTAAATGAAATTGAAATAGATTCTGGCACACCACAATAGTTAAACCAGGCACCAAATGAAGAACTCAACAGCCAAATATTTAGCATCCTTGAACAACAACATCGTGGCGAGTGTGAACTAGAAACACTTTGGAGCACGAGCTTTGATGGCTCTTGTGGAAAAGATGGTTCAGGAGCCGGTGTCTGGATACATAACACAAATGAAGGCCATTCCTTTAAAATATATTTTCAATACACTAATAACATTGCAGAATATGAGGCTCTCCTCCTTGGTTTACATTTGCTAAAAAACATAGAAGCTAATAAAATCTCAGTCCAAGGAGATTGATAATTGGTCATTAGGCAAATTAAAGGGTAGTATTCTGCCAAGAATCCTAGACTAAGAGAGTATAGGAATGTTGCACTAGATCTCCTGAAAACCTTTGAAAAATATGAACTCACTTTCATTCCTAGAGCTCAAAACAATCTTTCCCATCAACTTGCCTTCGCTTCGTGCAATTGCCAAATACCCCATGCAAATGAACAATACATTGTCAAAGTAAAAAACCGGCCTACATTACCTAACAAAATAGACTATTGGCAAGTGTTTAAGGGTGATAAACAAATTGATGAATTTTTGCAATCTAAGAATGAATTTGCAATACCAAAAACAAGCCTAGGGCATGAAGAAGATTATGTTGCTGAAAAACAAGCCCGCAAAACAGAGCTATCCTCTACTGTTGATATAAATCTTCTTGAAAATCCTTATGAGGCAAAATTTTGTGAAAATCTAGATCAAAGGGACCTTGAGGTTTTACAATGTAAATATGATACATTACCAAGGGGCCTTACACCGCTAAAGGAGTTGTTCAATTTTAATGATGTGGCTAAAAGGCCAAATATGGGATCTACTAAGACTAATGTAGAAGAATATAACATAGGCAGCATAAATGAACATAAAATGACTAAGCTGCCCAAAACCCTTCCTCCTCACATAAAACAGAAATATATTGAGCTTTTTAAAGAGTTTAAATATGTGTTTGCATGGGGGTATGAGGACTTGAATTCCTATGACACAAGCATTATTCAACATAAAATTCCTCTCAAGGAAAATCAAAAACCGTTCAAACAAAAATTGAGAAGAATAAACCCCGTCTTAGTACCTTTAGTTGAGAAAGAGATTAAAAATATGTATGATGTTAGGATCATAGTCTCTCCTAGATACTCAGAATGGGTTTCAAACCTTGTGTCAGTTAGGAAGAAGACTGGGGAGATTAGGTTGTGCATTGACTTTAGAAATTTGAACAAAGCCTCCCTGAAAGATAATTATCCTTTGCCCAAAATGGATCATATAGTGCAAAGGGTAGTTTGCTCTAAGAGAATATCATTGCTTGATGGATTTTCATGTTACAACCAAGTACTATTACTTCTGAGTGATCATCACAAAACTTCTTTCACTACACCTTGGGGCACATTCATGTACGTTAAAATAACTTTCGGGTTAATGAATGCGGGGCTACTTTCTAAAGAGCCATGGACATAACTTTTTCTGAAGACATAGGCTACTTCATAGTCATTTACCTTGATGAAATCACTGTCTATTCTAAGACTAATGAAGAACACTTATTCCACTTGAGGAAATTCTTCGAAAAATGTGGGAAGTATGGCATATCTCTGAATCCTAAGAAAACATTGTTTGGTATTTAAGAAGGTAAGATCCTAGGCCACATCATCTCTAAAGAGGGAATAAATATAGACCCCAAAAGGATTGAAGGTATACTACAAATCAGCCATCCTAGAAATATTAAAGAGATGGAATCTTTCATTGGAAAGATAAACTTCCTGAGAATATTCATTCCTAACCTCACTGAACTCCAAAGAAATATCACAAACATGCTAAAAAGAGAAGTAGGAGTCAAGTGGACCATGGAAGCCAAACAATCCTTTGAACTGGTGAAACAAGCGCCCACCCAAACACTAGTTCTAATCAATCCTTATGTTACCAAGGACTTCTATATTTTCTCATTTGCATCTGAACATACCATTGTCGCAGTATTGTTGCAGAAGAACATGATGGGGCAAGAACAACCCATAGCCTTCTTCAGCAAGGCCCTTAGAGATGCTCCCTTAAACTATAACATCATGGAGAAACAAGTCTTTGCCTTGATAAAATCATTGAAGGAATTCAAAGTTTACATTTTGCACTCCCATGTTATTGCTTTTGTTCCAAACACGGTTGTTAAAGATATTCTGAATCAATACCCTGATGGTAAAAGGGGTAAATGAATTGTTATTATCTTAGAATATGATTTAGAAATTAGACCCACTAAACTGGTTAAAGGACAAGGACTCGCAAAACTTATGGCTGAATCAAATTTCCAAGTATTAGACATGAATATGGTTGATCTATTAGAGGAACAAGAAGAGTTCACACCTCCACACATTGAAGAAGTATTTTTGAATTCATCCTAGTATGCTGATATTCTATATGTGCTTCTTTATCTTAATGTTCCTCCTACTTTATCCAAAACAAAAGCTAGATTCTTGAAACAAAAAGCTTTAAATTTCTGCATTTTAGATGGAGCTTTGTATTGGAAAAATTTTGTTGGCACATTGCTTAAATTTTTTCTTGAAGATGATGCAGATAGAATTATGCATGAATTTCACGAAGGAGAGTGTGTAGGTCACCTCTACTGGAAAACCACAGCCAATAAAATCCTTAGAGTTGGTTACTATTGGCCCACTCTTTTTCCCGATACACATAAACTAGTTGCAATTTGCCATAAATTCCAAATATTTGATGGCAAGAAAAAAATACTACCTTTTCCCTTGCATCCTATTAGTGTTGAAACTCCTTTTCAGCAGTGGGGTTTAGATTTCATTGGCGAAATCCACCCCACCTCATCTGCCCAACACAAGTGGATTCTCACTGCTACTGATTATTTCACCAAATGGATAGAAGCCATCCCGTTAAGGAATTCTATCGACTCAGTCATCATAAAATTCCTTGAAACCAACATCTTGTCCAGATTCGGATGTCCCAAGAAGATCATCACTGATAATGCTACATCATTTAAGTCCAAGAGAATGGTGGACTTCTTCTACAAGTATCACATCACACTGGGGCACTCTATAGCTTATTACCCTCAAGGTAATATACTGGTTGAGTCCTCTAACAAGATTTTGGTGAACATCATCAAGAAATTGTTGGAAGAGAACAAAAAATCATGGCATGGAAAACTGGTGCATGCACTATGGGTTGATAAACTAACAACTAAGAAATCTATTAATATGTCTCCCTATCAGCTAGTTTATGACATGGATGTTGTTTTCCCAACATCCCTGGGAGTTCCAATTATGAAGCTTCTTCAAGAGGTTCAATCAGAAGAAAATGACATGCAAAGAAGGCTGAACCAAACCATTCATTTGTAGTAGTCAAGAGAAGAAGTTTACAAAAGAACACAAGCAGTGCAAGAAAACATAAAGAAAATATTTGACAAAAGAACCAAAGCCAATAATTTCCACATTGGAGATACAGTGCTAAAATGGGATTCAAGGAGGGAGGAAAAAGGAAAACATGGCAAGTTTGAAAATTTGTGGAAGGGCCCTTACATCATGCATTCAGCTAGAGGTAATAATGCTTTTTTCTTTACAAGAGATAGATGGAGTAGAGGTGTTCGAAGGTCTTGTCAATGGAAGGATGCTCAAGCACTATTTTTTTCAAGAGTCCTAGTTTGAAGCTTTCATCCATTGTACATAACATTATACGATGAGAGATCACAAAAACAGAGAAAGAAGGAAAAGAGGGTAGATTTAAAGAAAAAGTACAGCCCCATACCCAAAAAGAGTACTTCTGAAAGTGTGCAAGCCTAAATGCCACTACTTGTTCCAAAAGTGTCTTGTTCTTCATCTAGCCTAATCATGGCTGAACATGTTTTCAATTTTTTGTTGATACGTTAGTGAAAGAGAACTTGTCAAAACACCTAAAAACTTGACTTGTCAGTATAAATAGATTAGGAGAAAAATATGTTGGTTCTCAATGCTCAAATCTGAACCAAAGGGAAAGATAGGGATGATTAACAAATTATGTAACACAGCCCTCATACTTTCTAGTTTTGTTTGTACAAAAAAATATCTATGTGCAGCTTGTCCCAATGCCACAACCCATGTTGAATCAGATTGCCTAATCCTGGTTCAAATCATGTTTTCAATTTCATGTAAATAGCTTAGAGAATGAAGTCTGTCATTCTGCTTAATATTGACAACCAAATAGTCTAAGTGGAGAATAAAAAGAGTTCACTAGAATAATCTGAACTTTGGAAGTAATAAGGGTACAAGTATTTAGTTTGTTTTGATTTCAAAAGAAAAGGATTTTCAAGGGTTTGTCAGTTTAAGTGCACCCAAGGAAGAAAAAAAAGGTTAGACAAAGTAGGCTAGGTAAGTAGAGATGAGTTGAAGTAATCATGTTTTTCAGGTTCTTGAGATCATAACTTCAAAGAGAAACATCAGCAAATGAAGAAGAAAAATATGCCCAATGGATGAGGCACTGGTCTTCATAAACTCAGAGATCTAATGTCTGAAGTTCTGGACACCTCCTGAAAAGGAGCTTCCCTCCCCAAGTGGAGTCACTATTAGTCATCAATAATTTTTATTATCTGAATATGACTAAATGTCAGTCCTAGATTTCTAAAAACAAGATTCATGAATATTGTGAGTTTTATAAATCTCACTGCCTTCAGTATCCATAGGATAAATTTTTCATTGTTTTACTACTCTACCATGTCATGGTCAGCCTACCACTCCCAAAAGACCCATCATGGGCTCATGCCACTCGTCTTCACTATGTTTTTTCACCTTTAACCTTAGCACTCAGTTTTTCCTTGCCTAACCCCTCCACTTGCCACCTAGGATCACCAACCAAATTACTCCTTCCTGTGTTTCCTAAAGAGCCTCTCACTAGATCACTAGGGTTTCATAGGTTGTAGGATTGTCTTTGATTTTATAAAGTGTTGTTTTTATAAGCTAGAGGTTGCATGAAATGTGAAAGAAGTTCAAGCAACTATTTGTCCAAATTAGATCAGAAACGCCTTCAAGAAGAATCAATTTTCAAAATACATCATTCAGCAAGAGGATAATTGTGCATCTTAAACATTTCTGCAAGAATGATTGAGATAACTATCATACAAAGAAATAGGTAAGGTAAGAGGCCATCTCCTCACTAAAGGACACCCACAGTAAAGAAGAGGAAGCATGCCTAAGTTCAAAGAGAATCAAGGTTTTTAGGACTAATTGGCTAAACAATATGGTCAACCAAGAAGCCAATGCAGAAAACCACAAGGACATAGGTACATCAGCACAGCTAAGCATGAATTGAAGATTTATTGAAACTAGAAATGAAGATGAAAATCCTCTATGATGACAGCAGGAAGATAGTTTGAATAAGCTCTTGAAGGTAACCTCCGGGGTTTGACAAGGTAACCATGCTTCACTGCATCAAAGGGAGGAAAATGCAAAGAGTATTAGTGTGAGGGAGATCAAGCCTTCATTTTCAGTCATAACCCTCTAAATGGTCAAGAAGGCATAGGGTTAAGCTTCAAAATGTAAAACCAAACTAATCATGAGTTTACTATTGAGTAATTGAGGTTGTTTACTCCAAAAATGACAAAGGGGACAAAAAAAATTGTGTTATGGCACCTGCAACAAAACAGAAGTGGCCAAAATAAGTTATCATACATGGTAATGAAAGTTGTGACACTTGTCAAAATTGGATTTATTACACCTCTAGAAAATCAATGAGAGGGGAAGAAACCATGTTTTCAGATCACCCACACTCAAAAATCCCAAAGGGAGGGAAAAACATGATTACCAAACTCCACAATGCAAGAAATTTTAAGGTTTTGATATGACATAATGGGTAAAAGCAAGTGTTGAAAGCATCAACAGGAAAAAGGGAATCAAGTTTCACCATGTCAACAGCCTGAAAAGCAACAAAGAAGGATGATTAGCAAGGGAAAAACCCATTTGAATGTTTTTAAGTCATATGTTGAAAAAGGTCAAAAGAATATCAGTGAAGTGATAAAAAAATCAAAAAACAATAGCATGTGGGTTTGTAAGAGATAAATGTATCTTCCATAAAGACTATAAAAGAAAATTTTATTATCACTCAACTCCATTTGTCACTTGGAAAAGAGAGTGAGAAGCCTTCAAGAGAAATTCCTACGTTTTGGAAAACTTCGGGAAAGAAAAACCCTATGCTACACTCATGGGACGTTGTGTTATGTGTGTGTGAGTGCCTTCCTTTGGAAACTTAATGGGGCATTGTGCACCTGTGACCTAGTGCTGCGTGTTCATCCCGTGTAGACCTAGCAGAAGACCTGTGCACAGAACATGTTCAGAAGAGGCCCGACAGGCTTGGGCATTACGCAGAGAACACGTTCAGAAGCCGACCCGACAGCTCATGCAAAGGCTTGACTAGCCCAAGCGCTACGCACAGAGCACGTTCAGCAGCCAACCTGGTAGCCCGTGCAGCCTCTACACAGTGCTACGCGTTTGGCGCTACACATAGAGCAGGCCCAACTCGCCTCTGTAGCCACCCGACTAGCACAGTGTTGTGCGCCTACACTGTGTGTTTAGCTAGAAGGTTTCTCCAGCAAATCAAGCCCTCAATCTGCTCAAAAAACTCCTCCAAATTTTTAGCGCCTAAATCTACCTCAGGCTGAGAAAGTTAGGATCTAGGATAACATCATACCACGCTTAACCTAGTAGCTAGCCCTACCAGGTCGGGAGAGGGCTCTCTCCTTATCAATCCCAGAAAATATGGTCAATGAAAGCTTGAGATGACTGATGTGATGATTTATTTTAGGCTAGGTATGTGTACAGAGGTGTTTGATTGAATTTGATGATGTTTTGTTGGCTCAAATGTGAAAGGAATATTTGGGCCTGGGGAATGCGGCTCAGTTTTGCAGAGATCTCTATGGGGCAAGGTAGGCAAGTGATTTGGTACTTCAAATTGAGTGAGATGGAGAGGTTTTAGATAGATGAGGAGTTGAAGAGGGCAATAAATTCTCAAGGATTCTCTTCAAATAGCTGAAAACATAGATAACTAAGCAAACCCTAGGTAGAGCACTACACTTTCAATGGATTCTACCTTTATCTTTGCTTGCTTTAGTTAAGATGAAATAAAGAGAGATATTGCATACATAAAACACATGTAGACTTAAAATTACAGAATAAAACACAATACCAAAGAAAGATGCCACATGAATCCCATAAAGTGCTGCAAACCACTAGTCTATTCCTTAGCCAAACTGCTGAAATGAGTATACAATAAGCTCCAAGATTTCCCAAAAGTCCAACTATGCTAATGACTGAAAAATCACAAGATATAGGAAAAAAAAAACTCATCCTAGCCTCTAGGGGTCGAGCTCATGAGTTTATGAGCTGTTCCAACAAATTCTAAACTAAGAACTAAAAATTAGGCAATGGAACAGCTTGCCTCTAAAAACTAGGGAACTGATTCATTCAGTTGTAAACTACCTTTTCATGGATGAATCTACCTCTATGAGTGAAAATTCAGCATAATTACATCAAAATCCATCAATTCATATTAAATTACATCATAATTTTGACAATTAGAAGGATAAAATTCAAACTTTCAAGAAACTAGGCGAAAAATAGAGTATTTTTGGTCAAACTGAGCAAATTTCCTCCAATGCGCCGCGTTGATTTCCCTATGCGTGGTGCCTTTTGCAGCTGATTTTGGAGGCCTTCCCGGTGTCCAAATTTTCTCCAATTGTGCTTGTTGGAAATTTATACCTATATAATTTCCATAAAAAGTGGAATTTTTGAATTTGGCCTCCATTGGCCCATCCAAAACTGAGTTCTCCCAAGACTGCTTCATGTGTGTCAAAAAAGGGGCAGAAAGGTCATTTTTGGGGTGTTTTCGACCTTTTGGGGGGCTCAAAACCTGTCAAAATTTCTTGGCCATTTGTAAGCATGCATATTTTTTCATGAAAAATCCAAATATACTAAGTTTTCCTCAAAAGGATGCCTCCATCAAAAGCAAGCGCCAGGTGGCACGGCGCATTGGGCAGAAAAGTCTGTTTTTTGAGCCAAAAATTCAAAAATTACAAAAAGTGTCCCAAATTTTTTGAAATTTGGGCTGATTGTCCTCCCTTAAGATTTATTTTGTGCCAATGAAGCCTCAGCCAAGATATGAATTCTATCATGCTCTTTTCGCCTCTTTGATACCTTCTTCAACTTGGCCTTCAAGTTCCTGATTCTTGCCTTGCAACTTTTGTTTTTCGCCAAGTAATGGTATGCCATGTGTCTCAACATGTTTTTCTCTTTTTTGGCCTTCTCCAGCATCTTTTCCAAATTTATTTTTATCCTTTCGAGCCAAGATTCACAATCAGCTTTGAAATTCTTGCTCAAATGTGGTCAATTTGATTTTCCTCCTCTTGGCAGCTTACCGGTTTTGCCTTCATGTTTTTTAGCGCCATGGATGAGTGGGACTAATGAGGGGAGGGTTTGATGCTAGCTGTAGGATTTTAGGGAATGAAAGGGTTTAGGGGATGATATCTATCATTTGGGATGGCAATTAGGGTTTTGGGGATATTTGACTAGGGTTTGGGATAGTGGGATTAGGGATTTAGGGTTAGTTGATTAGGGATATGGGAAATGTGGAATGGGAAGATAAGAATGTAAAGAGAGGGAGAAAATGATTGAGGGAGTGAGAAATGGCTAGGAGTGGAATTAGCAGCATGAAATATAACTCATAAACCCTATGCAATTGTTTTTTGACAAAAAATGCAAGGAGGTAGGGTTTTAATTTTTATCCATTAAATCACCATAAGCACCAAGAGAAATTCATTCATTGGTCATGGAGGGATGTTAACTTACTTGGGAAATGAAGAATTTATAAATTTTAGAGTCTTTGGAGGAATATTTGAATGGATTTCAGGCTTTTTAGCCCAATGCGCCGCGCCATCTCAATGCGTAGCGCCAGTTCATTTTTTACACTGCAGAAGGCTGCCCAATGCGCCGCGCCATCTCATGCGTAGTGCCTTTTTGCAGCAGACTTTTGTAAGAGATCCTGGTGTCCAAATTGGGCAAAGGATAGCTCGTTGGAAATCGTATTGAGTCTAATCTCCAACCCAACTAGAAATTTTCAATTTGGAGTTCATTTTCCCTGTCAAAAATCAAATCTCCCAAGACTAGTCAAAATGTGAAAAATGAGGCTGCCTAAAGGCAGAGTGCTGTTGCAATAAAATTTTTAAGGTCTTCCTCAACCCCAAATTGAGCTCATGATAAATCATTCGAAATATATTTTTGTCCTATTATCATTTGACTCATCAAGCAAGTCATTAGGCCAACCAAGCTAGGAGAAATCTTGATTTTCCCAAGGTCACTCTAGAGGTGCATCAATTCTCCTGAGGCAACAGTATATTTAACATTTCTCTAAAAACATGACACCTGTGTAAAAATTGAAGGAGGTTTTTCTTCCTTGGCCTATTTTGGACAAAAAACTCTCTCAGTTTTCCGAAATTCGTCTTTTATTTCTCATAAACATCATTGGAGTAAAACCTATCCCGATGTGTGGAACAAGAGAATTGTCGAAATGAAGTGAAATGAAGGGGATAAGGGGCTTCTAAATTCTTGAAAAAAAATTTGGAAGTAGGGAGGGATGTTAGGAAGTAGGGGAAAGTGTAATTTCAAATATTGAGTGAGGGGAAGGGGTCCAAAAGGGCAAAACACAGGCCTAGCCTAGAAAATTGTCAAGTTGTAGCAAGAAACTAGGGTTTGTGCGAAAATGAGGAATTTGAGGGATATCAGTGATGGGAAGTGTTTAATAAGGTACATTAAGGATAGGGGAAGGTGTATGAACATCATGATACAAGTTTTGCTGATGATTTGACCATCTAAGATAAATTACCTTCAAAACCCTAGGAGAGGGAAATGAACTTTACCTAGGCACAACTGAAGCATGAACAAGGTGTAAAATGACCCAGTGGAACTTGACATGATGATGACAACCCTTTGAATGATGGTACACTTAGCTGAATGGTGACATGGACTGACATTTGGAAAACTTTGAAAGGAGTGAAAACAAACCCCAGACCTAATACCTAGTGACCAAATTTTACTTGAAGACTCACTAAAATGACAAAATTTGACCTTGACACCTTAAAATCACTTTTTAAGAGCATGTTTGATCATTGGAGGAAGGCTGCAAAGATTGACACTAAAATTGGCTCCAATGGGGATGGTAGCTCCTTGAAGGTGCCAAGAACTACAGATCTTTAGAAAGTAGACAGTGCCTTCATCCATTGGGCAATGGAGTCAAAAACTCAAGCTGAAATGCATGACTAAAAACTGATGACTTGATGACACAAATTGACTCTCACTCAACTAAAAACTGACTCGATACTTAAACACAACTGAAAAATTGGAAAATATGCTCAATATGAAGCTTATTCAATACAACCTACTCTAGTTGTTCCATTCATCACCTGATCAAGTGAAATGAAACAACCAATGCAACCAAGTAAGTATTCCAGTTGCTGTTTGAATTCTCCGCAAGTGCTTGCTTATGAACAACAAGAGAGAACTACCGAAAGGCAACTCCCATGAAAACTTGGAAACAGATCCGTTGAATGATATGGATTCTCTATCCGCCTCCAAAAACACTACATAAGGATCTTGAAGTTCATGCACACTGGGACTTAGCTCATCCAATGGATTACTTCTCTTCTCCTCATACCATGAATGCGAACTTTGTTTTGAGCTTTATGACGAGACTCCTGCTAAAAATGACAAAGAAACCAGCTGCCAGATCAAGTTTATATCAGCACACGTTTCAAGCTTACATGTAGTCAATGGAGAAATACTTTGACTGTAGATATCATCCAACACATCAGCTATTGGATTGTGAAAAACTTGAAAAGACTGCTGCAACCCATTTTCTATTGGTTCCAATGAGATTACATGATTTCCTACAGGTTGCTCATTTGAAGAGATACTATGCAATTTACCCTTCAAAAACTAAAATGATTCAAAACAAAATGGTACAGAATCATCTTGTATCATTTGATCATATGTTCCAGCTTCCATGTCTTCATCTGTAACCTGACAATCAATGGCATTCGGGGGCTGCAAATCTGGATATGAGAATTCTTGAACAAGGTTTTTATTTCCCTCAAGATGGTCCAAATCAAGACTTGTCGACAGTTGATTTCGGATTGCATGAATGTTGTCTCTGATGAACTGAAATGAGGCAAAACAAAAAGGCAAAGATCCTTCACTTACTTCAAAATTTGCTGCACTTTCCTCGTCATTTCCATAGCTGATATGTGATGGTTGAACATTGTATTCGAGCTGCTGAAAGTGAACTTCTTCCTCCCAGAAACTAGCTGTTGATTTGTCTGCAAGATTAGCTTCTATTTGGACAACATAATCATCATCATACTGATCAAAATGAAGCAAATCATCAGTATAAAACACATCATCAAGCATACATGTCATATCAACAGCTTTCTCTTCTCCAAGATGATCTATAAAACAATTATTATCAGATCTATGACAATAATGGGCTTGAACATTATACTCATTCCTTGTGATGATCCTTTGCATCATCTCTTCCACTGCACTTACCAAAATGTCAAGCTTTACCTCTAGAGATGTCGATTCCTCTGGATCTATGTTTTTCATCTCTTCTTCCTTAAACTTTTCCCTTCGGATCAGCAAATGAGCCTCTACATTTACTGCAATGTTCTGCATCTCTTCAAGTGTTGCAAGATTCCTTTCTCTCAGCTGAAACTCCATTTCCGGATCAAAGGCACGCGGGTAGTGCAAGAGAGTGGATCCAAGAGGAGGTCTTATATTAACTGGCATCAAATAATAAACTTAGTTAAATCTGGAAAAAAATTGTTGTACTGTCTCCCCTGGTAGTCTTTTCAGCTGGTTATACTCTTCTATAATCAAGAAAGGGTTCTGTCTGATCACCCACCTGCCGAGGAAAATTTTGACGAATTGCTGGAAATCTGAGATGCTCGCATCAGGCAGGGTTTTGAACCAACTCTTGACTTTGCCTTGCAAAGAAAGAGCAAAAAGCCTAATATTGACATCCTCTTCATCAACCTCAAAAAGGTCAAGAAAAGACTCAAAATTTCAGAACATGTCTCTCAGCAGTGCTGTTGTCGCGTTCACCATCAAATCTTGGTAGATATAGGTCATGATTTTTAGGGAAACCATGGGGTATAGGAGGTAAAATCAAAGGCTTGTATCGATCTAGAATTTTACAAGGTATAGGGGTATGTACAAATGCTGCAGAATCAGTCTTGATCTCTTGAGGTTCATTAGTTTGAAGATGGTCATCACAAGATTCGGAAGAAAGGTCTTGATCAAGCTCAAAAGCATGCAAATATTTGGTATTCACAATCTTCAAAGGGAAGAAATCAAATGCAGGCGAAGGATATTTTCTCAAATACAATATACTTTGCAAATCCTTCTTGACATTCTTGGGAAAAGAGAAGAAATAATTTATGACAAAAAACAAAATGTCTTGGATGAAATTCCAACTTGAATACCTGATCTTTCCATATTGTCCTTTCATGTTTTCTGCTAGTCAGTTTCATCCTCCAGTGGAGTCCTTGGATCTAATCTCGAAACTGATTTAGAGTTGCCAGGTGAATGATTTCAGCCTTGTGGTGTCTGATCGTTGTCCACCATCAATAATCAGATCTGAACTTGATTACATTTTACTGAGGAAACCAGATTTTCAGTTCATAAACTAAACCGGAGATTGACTGAAGCAGTGTTCATCTACTATGCACTTGCAAAGCAAGAGCAGTTCGAAGGCTACCTTGCTAACTTCAGGCTCCATCTGTAGTTTATAAAGCAAACAACAAACTTTTTGTTTCCCTAGTATGGTCGCCACTATGTTAGTGCCTAAATCTACCTCAGGCTAGGAAAGCCTGTAGGATCTAGGATATCATCATAGCACGCTTAACCTGGTAGCTAGCCCTACCAGGTCGGGAGAGGGCTCTCTCCTTGTCAATCTCAGAAAATATGGTCAATGAAAGCTTGAGATGACTGATTTGATGATTGATTTTAGGATAGGTATGTGTACAGAGGTGTTTGATTGAATTTGATGATGTTTTGTTGGCTCAAATGTGAAAGGAAGATTTGGGCCTGGGGAATGCGGCTCAGTTTTGCAGAGATCTCTATGGGGCAAGGTAGGCAAGTGATTTGGTACTTCAAATTGAGTAATATGGAGAGGTTTTAGACAGATGAAGAGTTGAAGAGGGCAAGAAATTCTCAAGGATCCTCTTCAAACAGGTGAAAACATAGATAACTAAGCAAACCCTAGGTAGAGCACTACACTTTCAATGTATTCTACCTTTATCTTTGTTTGATTTAGTTAAGATGAAATAAAGAGAGATATGGCATACATAAAACAAATGTAGACTTAAAATTATAGAAGAAAAAAAAATACTAAAGCAAGATGCCACATGAATCCCATAAAGTGCTGCAAACCACTAGTCTATTCCTTAGCCAAACTGCTGAAATGAGTATACAATAAGCTCCAAGATTTCCCAAAAGTCCAACTATGCTAATGACTGAAAAATCACAAGATATAGGCAAAAAAAAACTCATCCTATCCTCTAGGGATCGAGCTCATAAGTTTAGGAGTTTTTCCAACAAATTCTAAACTGAGAACTAAAAAGTAGGCAGTGGAACAGCTTGCCTCTGAAAACTAGGGAATTGATTCATTCAGTTGTAAACTACCTTTTCATGGATGAATCTACCTCTATGAGTGAAAATTCAGCATAATTACATCAAAATCCATGAATTCATATTAAATTACATCATAATTTTGAAAATTAGAAGGAGAAAAGTCAAACTGTCAAGAAACTAGGCGAAAAACAAAGTATTTTTGGTCAAACTGAGCAAATTTCCTCCAATGCGCCGCGCTGATTTCCCTATGCGTAGCACCTTTTTGCAACTGATTTTGGAGGCCTTCCCGGTGTCCAAATTTTCTCCAATTGTGCTTGTTGGAAATTTCTGCCTGTCTAATTTCCAGAACAAGTGGAATTTTTGAATTGTTCCTCCATTGGCCCCTCCAAAACTGAGTTCTCCCAAGACTGCTTCCTGTGTGTCAAAAAAGGGGCAGAAAGGTCATTTTTGGGGTGTTTTTGACCTTTCTGGGGGCTCAAAACCTGTCAAAATTTCTTGGCCATTTGTGAGCATGCATATTTTTTCATGAAAAATCCAAATATTCTGAGTTTTCCTCAAAAGGATGCCTCCATCAAAAGCGAGCGCCAGGTGGCGCGGCGCATTGGGCAGAAAAGTCTGTTTTTTGAGCCAAAAATTCAAAAATTACAAAAAGTGTCCCAAATTTTTTGAAATTTGGGCTGAGTGTCCTCCCTTAAGAGCTATTTTGGGCCAAGGAAGCCTCATCCAAGATCTAAAGTCTATCATGCTCTTTTCGCCTCTTTGATACATTCTTCAACTTAGCCTTCAAGTTCCTGATTCTTGCCTTGCAACTTTTGTTTTTCGCCAAGTAATGGTATGCCATGTGCCTCAACATGTTTTTCTCTTTGTTTGCTTTCTCCAGCATCTTTTCCATATGTATGTTTATCCTTTCGAGCCAATATTCATGATCAGCTTTGAATTTCTTGCTCAAATGTGGTCAATTTGATTTTCCTCCTCTTGGCAGCTCATCGGTTTTGCCTTCATGTTTTTGAGCGCCATGGATGAGTGGGACTGATGAGGGGAGGGTTTGATGCTAGATGTAGGATTTTATGGAATGAAATGGTTTAGGGGATGATATCTAGGGTTTGGGATGGAAATTAGGGTTTTGGGGATATTTGACTAGGGTTTGGGATAGTGGGATTAGGGATTTAGGGTTAGTTGATTAGGGATATGGGAAATGTGGAATGGGAAGATGAGAATGTAAAGAGAGGGAGAAAATTATTGACAGAATGAAGGAGTGAGGGAGTGAGAAATGGCTAGGAGTGGAACTATCAGCAAGAAATATAACTAATAAACCCTATGCAATTTTTTTTTGACAAAAAATGCGAGGTAGGGTTTTAATTTTTAGCCATTAAATCACCATAAGCACCAAGAGAAATTCATTCATTGGTCATGGAGGGATGTTAACTTACTTGGGAAATGAAGAATTTAGAAATTTGAGAGTATTTGGAGGAATATTTGAATGGATTTCAGGATTTTTAGCCCAATGCGCTGCGCCATCTTAATGCGTAGCGCCAGTTCATTTTTTACACTGCAGAAGGCTGCCCAATGCGCCGCGCCATCTCAATGCATAGCGCCTTTTTGCAGGATACTTTTGGAAGCCTTCCCAGTGTCCAAATTAGCCGTAGGATAGCTCGTTGGAAATATTATTGAGTCTAATTTCCAACCCAACTGTAATTTTTCAATTTCGAGTTCATTTTCCCTAAAAATCAAATCTCCCAAGACTAGTCAAAATGTGCAAAATGAGGCTGCCTAAAGGCAGAGTGCTATTGCAGTAAACTTTTGAAGGTCTTCCTCAACCCCAAATTGAGCTCATGATAACTCATTGGAAATATATTTGTGTCCTGTTATCATTTGACTCATCAAGAAATTCATTAGGCCAACCAAGCTAGGATAAATCTTGATTTTCCCAAGGTCACTTCAGAGGTGCATCAATTCTCCTGAGGCAACAGTATATTTGACATTTATCTAAAACCATGAAACCTATGTAAAAATTGATGGAGGTGTTTCTTAATTGGCCTATTTTGGACAAAAACCTCTCTCATTTTTCCCAAATTCATCTTTTATTGCTCAGAAACATCATTGGAGTAAAACCTATCCCGATGTGTGGAACAAGGGATTTGTCGAAATGAAGTGAAATGAAGGGGATAAGGGGCTTATAAATTCTTGAAAAAAAATTTGGAAGTAGGGAGGGATGTTAGGAAGCAAAGGAAAGTGGAATTTAAAATATTTAGTGAAAGGAAGGGGTCAAAAGGGCAAAACACAGGCCTAGCCTAGAAAATTGTCAAGTTGTAGCAAGAAACTAGGGTTTGTGCGAAAATGAGGAATTTGAGGGATATCAGTGATGGGAAGTGTTTAATAAGGTACATTAAGGATATGGGAAGGTTTATGAACATCAAGATACAAGTTTTGCTGATTATTTGACCATCTAAGAGAAATTACCTTCAAAACCCTAGGAGAGGGAAATGAACCTTACCTAGGCACAACTGAAGCATGAACAAGGTGCAAAATGACCCAGTGGAACTTGACATGATGATGAAAATCCTCTGAATGATGGTACACTTAGCTGAATGGTGACATGGACTGACATTTGGACAACTTTGAAAGGAGTGAAAACAAACCCTAGACCTAATACCTAGTGACCAAATTTTACTTGAAGACTCACTGAAATGACAAAATTTGACCTTGACACCTTAAAATCACTTTGTAAGAGCATGTTTGATCACTGGAGGAAGGTTGCAAAGACTGAAACTAACACAAAGGTTCCATAGCACCTCTGAGGTGTAAGTAAAAAGGCACCTCCTTCATTTCCTAAGTTCTTGTAATTTAAATTAGAGGAAAAACCCTAGATTTCTCTATCAATTTCACACAAAAAAATTAAGGTTTTGGCCCTCAAGGCAAGAGTAAAAGAGAAAAAAGTCAAGGGAAACTAATAGTGGCAGTAGTGAGGGAGGCCAAGGGCCTAGAAGACAGCAGAAAAGGGTGGAAGGGTAAACATATTTGAGCCACTGAATGCCAAGGAATTGATGGCCTCTCCTATGACAGTTGCATATTTCCAAGAGGTGGGTTGTTTTGACTTCTGTGAAAGGGTACAATAGGTCCAGAGTGACCCTGAGTTGACCAGGTTTTTCATCCTTAACCTCCATGACCATCAAGTAAACTTAGCAGGAGTGAACTTTGAGCTATCCATAAATACCATTTCTATGGCCACCGAGATACCTAGTATGGGAGAAAAGTGGTTCAAACAGACAAGTTTGGACCTGAGCCATTATCAACCCTTCTTGAAACCCAGATACCAAGCTAACTGCAAATCTATTTTTCCATTTTCACATCTACTGGAGAGATATGCACCCTTAATGAAAATCGTCATGAAATACTTCACTTGTGAGGGTAGGTTTTCTAGACTTTATTCCTACCATATAAGACTGCTCATGCACTTCACTAGGGCCAAGCTGCTAAATTTTCCCTATTACCTTTATAGAATATTGATAAGATGTCATACATTGTGCAAAAGAGACCTCCTTCACAACAAATGCAAAGTCTTTTGCACCATTCTCTTATCAAGATGATTGTGTTGCATCAATTAGAGCAACAGGGTATCCCATGGGAAGTGTTCATCGCCCATGAAGTTTTCACAAATCCACAGCCTCCTCATCAGCCAAATTTACCCTCATCATCTCATCCACCTCCTTCCACTCCTCCATCACCCCCCACTGACCATGACTCCTCATCCACACATGAATCCTCTCCTCAAGAGAACCTCCCTCCCTCACCTTCTCCTAAAGCATCAAATCAAGAAGGGAATGATAATGAAGAGGAAGAAGAGACAAATGATGAAGAGGCAAATGATGAGGAAGAGAAAAATGACAATGAAGAAGAGGTAGGTGATAATGATGAGGAAACAAATAATGAAGAGGCAGAGAATGATGATGAGGAAGAAGAAACAGATAATGAAGAGGTAGAGAATGATTATGAGGAAGAAGAGATAGATAATTAAGAAGAGGGAAGTGATGAAGAGAAAAGTGACAAAGAGGTCAGCATTGATGAAGAAGATGGCAGTGAGGAAAGTGCAGAAGCTAAAGACAGCATAGATGAAGATGAAAATAGCGAGGACATTATAAAGGATAGTAAAGAGGTTGAGGAAAATGAAGATGAAAATGCACAAAACAGTAATGAAGACACTGATAAAGACACCTCCAACAGTGACAACACAGAAAATGATAATGACCATGATAATGTTGCAAACATAGAGGAGGGTGATGAAGAAGAAACCATGATTATTGATAGCCCTAATAATGATGACAACAGTGACACTATGAACCAAAAAAGAAGTCAATAGGTTGATGACAGTGGTGAAGATCACAACAATAATGTTAGCATGGAGGAAAATGAAAGTAAGTCTCAAGAGGTCAGTCAAGAACACAGTGCAAAAGACATAAATGCAGAGATATTTGATGAAAATAAAGACAGTCTTGAGATCAGCCATGGTGAGGGCACTCAGGTATGCAAATTTGAGCTTTTCCCTCTCACATATCATAGAGGAAAGAGGCATGTGTTTGCTGCCTCTAAAAGGCAAGGGACCATGCCATCCACCTCAACTTAGCCACTAGACAAAGGCAAACAGAAGGTAAAAGAAGAAGAAGATCATGAGGTGGAAAGGGAGTTTGAAATCATTCAGGTAGACAGTGATGAGGAAAATGAAGCAATAATCTCAAACTTGCTTATCGAAAACAAAAATTCACTTATTGAAGACCTCCAAGCCAATCTTAATAGGGCCAAGAGTGTGAATGATGCCCTTGACTTGGAGAACAGGAAGATAGGAGCACAAATTGAAATCTATGAAGTTAGAGCCATCAAGGCCTGGAAAGAAGCCAAAAGGGCACAGGTGAAACTAGAAGAGTTCATGGGCACTTATGAAGAGAGTGAGGATGAGGAATTACAATCTAGGAGGAGACCTAGAACCATGGGGTTGAAGAAGACATTAGCAAAGCAAAGGGAAGAATAATCAGCCCTAGCAGAACAACTCCCTCTAGATGAGTTTTTGGCCATGGAGATAGCACATGATCAGGAGCCTTGGTTGGAAAGATCCAACATACATTTGGAGGCTAAATTGAATAAAGTAAATTATAATATTGACCTCCAAGGAAGGATGACTAAACATTACTCTCGGAGAAACCAAATTGCAAGGGCTAAATTGAAAAAGGCCCAAACCAAGATCCAAGCACTAAAAGAGGGAAAAGGCCAAGCTAACCTTGGAATCTTGGCACAAGCTTCTCTATAGGTCTCTCAAAACCCATGAGGCACACATCCACCAAATTTGGGAGAATTTTGACAAATTTTGGTTTTTTGCTAGTTTGGAGGGCCAAGGGGGTATCACCCTTGGTGTTACACTTTTTATTAGAGCATCTTCAGGAGGAAAGTCTTACATTTTTGGAATCCTCAGCTCAATAATAGCATGCTTGCAAAGTTTCAGGTCAATTGGAGTTGTTTTGGTCCTCCAAAAGGGTCAAAAACACCCTTTTTCACCTTTCTGCCTAGTTTTCAGGACAAGTGCTACGCCTTTAGAAGCCTTGGAATTTTTTCTTTTTGAATAAGTTTCATACGTCCAATCAGGAAAAAAAAGGTAGTTCTAGAAATGAGACTCAATAGGCTTTCCAACAAACCATCACAGAGCCTATTCTGACATTGGGAAGGCCTTCAAAACATTGCTACAAGTTGACCCAGTTTTCCTGCTCCAGTGCTACGCCCTTGGCATGGAAATTCATCCTAAAACTCAGTGTTGCGCCCTTAACAGAGGAAAATTCAAAAATGTATGCTTGGAAATTTTTAGGAGGCTTGGCAGAGCCCAAATGTCAATTTCTTTGCTAAAAATTCCCGAAAATATATTTTGTTTTAGATATTCTGTGCCTTGGGCCTTGCAAGGTCTCAAGGGCAATAGTGACATTTCTGATTAGCCAATAGGCTTCTAGAGAATCTATTAGGTTTTTCTCCTCCTTGCTTGTTAAATAGAGCATTTAGGACTCATTGTTTATGGTTGTTGTTATGACTCTTGTGAGTAATACATAGCCTTTGGAGCTTGAAGAGAAATTGATGTTGTGGAGCTTGTGAATGGCTTGTTTTGCTTATTGATAGAGAAGGCTTGCTTGTGGGATCACCAAGCTTGGTTAATGGTGATGTGCTTCTATTCAGTTATTGTTTTCTTGTGTATCATTGTGTTTCATCCTTCTATATTTTAGTAGGATAAAAGTTTTAGACTAATAAATGTTGTTAAGAGACACCTTAGCTTTGTTTATCCTTCACTGCTTCTATGTTTTCCTCTGCTAGGTCAGTTTAGAGAATTCTTAGTTTCTCTCTAGAATCACCTAAGCTTTTTTATCTTATGAATGGTTTAATATAGTATATATCATAGATGTTTTATGGTAAGCCCTTCTTGTTTGATATCACTAAAACACTATTCTGAGGTCTCTCTTTGGATTACCATTGTTTAGGTCTGCCAAAGAGGCTATGTTTCGATCATACCCTTTGTCCATGCTTGAAAAATTGTTTCAAAGGTCTTTATAGCTCTGATCAATGATTTCTAGGAGTTCCCTCTTCCTTTATTAAAGTTATGTGTTAAACTTAAATGTTTTTTAACCTTGAATGTGAAATCACTAGAAGTTAAATGAGTTTCTCACCTTCTATATTTCATTGGATTGTTTGTCTAAAATGCTTACTTGCTTGAGTTGAGTCAAAGAGTTATTGGTATACCCTGTCTAATGATTAATTCTTTATGCTAAATAGTGTTGAAGTCCCTTCTTTTTTTAAGTATTTGACAAATGATTCTTTATTGATCTTTGCCCTACTTTGTTCACAAATTTGATGTTCATTTCATTTCACCAAACCTTGAGAATCCATCTGACCATGCTAGATTTTCCCTGTGATGCTCCCCGATCCATTATTGAACCTTTCATGACTTTTTCTAGACTCCATAGCCCAATGACTTGAAAATATCTCATTCCATATATTCTACTTGATCATTTACCCAACCCAAACAAACAAACAAACCTTAAACTTAACAACTAGCCTAAAATCAAACCCTAAAAGCAAAAAAGTTCACATCCTTTACACAAAATAGAGAGAACCCTCTCCGAGTCCAAGAAGGCTAGGTCCTAGGACTCCAAAGACTGGTTTGATGTTACCCTATGGATTTGGTCTGCCAATCTGCTAAATCATGGGACACTAACACCTTAATTAATTTTTTAATTAGCATTAATATGCCCCAAAATATATTGATGAAGTTTATGTGACATTTTACGTGTGTCAAATACCGTAGAAATTGAAACTTTGGCAATATGCACAAAAATACAAAGAAGGATAAGATCACTCTGATACCACATACATGAGTTTATGAAGGGAATGAAATGAAATACAAATTGCTAAAAAAAACATAGAGATACGTGATGGAGGTGTGAAAAAGAAGTGTTGTATGCAATGGAGGTGAACAAAAGGAGTGTACATAGGGGGAATGTGTGCAAAGGTGTAGAAGTGGGGCATAAAGGTTCTCCCACACATACCCCTCTTTTGCACATATTTTATTATGCACACTAAAAATCTTTTGACCTTTGACCTTTGATAAGAAAACACATATTTTTTACCATTAACTGCAATAATAAAAATCACTTTAATTTAAACAAACATATTACAATATCAAAATTTAAAATGGTAATTTGCTGGGTGTGAAGGAACACAAATTGAATTACTATTTTGCAGTGCCACTACATAACATAGTGCTTCTACTTATATTGGATTTTGATTTATATAACAATAATTAGATTATACTTGTTACTCGACATCCCACAAGAGTAACCACTAAATGCATGTTGTGTTTCTATTTTCTATGGCCTACTTTTGTTTATTTATATTTTTGAATAAAAACACTTTATTCCATGATGGCCAACGATCGAAAGTGAGTACATTTCTTATTACCCTTGAATGTGAGAATGTAGTAGATTCTCCACTAAATAAAAAAATAGCCAAAATTTACCAAGTTTCAGGAATCTATATATTCAAGTCAAAAAATAGTGATTTTCCCATCTAATGACTTATACAGTTTAACTATTTTTTGTTTGATTTGGGTTGACTCAGGTTCTATCTTACTGTGTAACAAAAAACCCCCTAATCATTTTCCTTTTCAGAAATTACCTAAAAGCATATTGCAGTCTCACCCGAAGTGACTCTGGGTGGATGTAGAACCAGGTTTCTACAGACTTGGGGGAATGGGAGATGTGATATTTTTATATTATCTTATGCTTAAAACTCATAAATTACTCCCCGACATTCAATTAATCACATAAACATGTCACATAAATCCATTAACCATTATTGTGCTAACATAACATGAAATCATAATAACTACTTCACAAAAATATATATTAAGCAAATATATATAGAAAACACATAAGAAAGCCAAAATATCATCAAAAAAATTGCTCCTTTATTATGATGAATCTTTGAATACAATCAGTTCTTCGACATGCCCACTAAGTTGGAGGTTGATTGTGCACTAAGCTTCAAGATGTGTGTGCACTAAGTTGTAGGTTGTTTGTGCACTAAGTTGTAGACTCTTCCTAGGCCTCTACGCACTCAGGTGCAGAGCCTTCCCTTCACTACAAATATACAGATTACAAAGACTTTCCCATTACCATATATCATATCCTATATAAACATAGTATTTTAATTCTTTATATGATATTGCATCATAAGCCTACATCATTACAATAACATAGTCCAAATATCATGGGTTCCCCAAAACAAGAAAATATGACCCAAAACCCTTTACAACATTGTCCACTTCAGAGGGTCTTTGACCTGCCCCGAAGCCCCTATGGCACCGCACGGTATATTTAACATTCTCCACCGCGCAGTCCGCTTTGCACTTCACTCCACAAAATGAAGAGTCTTAGCCAAAATTCAGGTCAAGTTGTGTTGTGACAAATAGGCCCCACAAACATACATGTAACTCGACCCAAGTCACTCAACTTCTTTGCCTCTAATATTTGCTACTATGCTTTCGTAGGCATTGTTGAACTATTGCAAAATCCCTGTGATCTTCTTTTCTTCATTGTGCACTTATTCCAATAGCTATTCCATTTATGGTCATGTCCTCTTCTGCAACACTACCTCTTCCCTCTTTCAAAACTCTTGAAGCTTCCCATCCAATTCCTGAGACAATTGGAGAGCCTCATCATGCCATGGTTGAGTTCCCTCTTTCAAAACTTGCTCTTATTTTTCTCAGCTCCTCTATTTTCTTATGTAGTGCATTTCCTTCATTGATCTTCACAAACTTCTAGGAGATTAGTAAGGTCTTCGCAGTTGTCTAAATCTCCTTCAGAAGCTTTGTTTCTGCTGAATGTCTTCTTCTCGCTTCTGCACATTTGGATCTTCTTGCAAAGAACTTCAAATTAGTAAAGTGTCATCTAAAAAACTCCCACAATCTGACATTGGTGCAGAGATGTTTTCCACTGCAGCCTTCAGGTCGGTCTCCCTTTGTTATCACACTTTCGATGGCCTAGTTGGCTACAACTTCATCTGCAGCTCAGTGAAATTTATTTCATACTAAAATTGTACATCTGCGACTTTATTCTTATATTCCTTCACTGAAATGCCGAGCTTTGCGACTTTGTCTTTTACTAATTCCTCCTCATGGACATCCATGTCTGAAACTTCTTAGCAAGTGGCTTAAACCACCTCTTTCAACTTATGTTTCTGCTATACTACCTAGTCCTTTTCCTGAATGGCCTAGTTGAGTTGTTGCTTCAGCGAAGGTCATTGTTGTTGTTCTAGAATTTTCAATTTTGAAGTGATATGTTCTCGCTGCTTCAACTCACCTATGATTGCTTGATGCATCTCATGAGATATTTGCAATGGCAACATTACGATGTTCATGTTAACATACTTCCATCCTTATGCCTTCTGCTTTACTTCGGTGGATTCAAAATGTAGGGCTTCGACAAGTATCTGAATTAACCATGTCCCATGTGTGGGCTCTATTAATATTTCTTCCCGAAGCATTTCCTTTGTCTGTGCTGGTTGTATGGTTGTATGTGCCAATATCTTTAACTCTATGATTTTCTCCTCAACGTCTGTTAGAAGTGTGTTGTAGCAATCCTCTAACTTGTTCCAATATTTTGTTGCAGCTTCATGTATTCTTTCTCCAATCTCATCCAGGTCCCCATCAATAAGGACCAATGGAATTACACCCTTTGATTTATCTGTCATTTGCTTCTTTTTAGGTTTCTTGGAAGCTTCGGTACCTTCCTTCCTCTTCTCGGCAATGGAAGGGTTTGTCTCAGTATTTTTAGAACCCTTTTTCTGCTCATCTTTTCCAAGAGGATCCTGATGACCCTTTTCATGTTGCTCCTCTAGTTATTCCTCTTCCTCATCCTTGTCCTTATCCTTTACACTTGGTTCTCTATGCTGCGATGTGTCCTCCTTTGTCAAAATATCTCCTACCTCTCTCTCTGGTGCAATCGTCCATTCTACAGGCCATTTTTGAACTTGTGCAAATAGATCATATTTTGTTACCAAATATGGGAAAGGATGCCATGTATTTGTCACGTCCTTGCGAGCCTGTATATAGATTCTGTGGAAGTCTACCTTGAACTTCATGATAGATTGATATTGTTGGTATATTCTTGGTGACAAGCGAGGGTGTTGATTCACCAACATATGTAGATCCATGTGATATCATACAAAAAATATCGTATTTTCCTACACTCGTGACAGTTTATTGGTATACCACAACAAGGCATACAAAATATCCTATTTTCCTACACTCGTGACAGTTGATTGGTATACCACAATGAGGCATACCATGCAGCTTCAAAAACATGTGAAGCTACCGAATGAAACTGCGACTCCTCCAGTTCTCTCCATGCCAACATCGCTATTATCAAAATCAACCATGCATCATGAAATGTGATACCTTTCTCTTGGACCTCGTAGCAGTCATCCAAAAAAAATTTGCAAACGTACTTGGCCCAATTGTACTAAGCCCCGTTGGCACACTGTGCAACTAGGGAAACTACTTTTCCAGGGACTTCTCATGATATTCCCAGCTAATATGTGTGTCGTGAGGTGAATTTCTTGGTGTTTTATTGATTTAATGTCATATCATCGCTTCCCTTTTGTAAGTCTAAACTTCTTCTTCATATTCTTTATTATTGTCTTGTCCTGGTCTTTGCCCAAAAATTATTTTACGGGGTTTCGTCCTTGATATGGCAGTATTGTGATTCTCCATATCAAAATTTCATCGATAGGGATCCTCTTTCCCATCCAAAGTCATCCATTGTGCACCAACACCAGAAATTTTCTTACAAAGGTTGTGTTTGTTGGAATTATACCGAAGTGCTACACATTCAACATGTTCAATATCCCCAGCCATGCTAATCTAGTCACCCGTTGTTGTAGTTCCAACCTTGTCACACCACTCTCAGGGTAGTGTATCTCCTTTAGATATATTCCTAGGGAAAATTGTGGGTATTTATTCGTGTCATTGAAATCACAGTGTGTGAACTTCAGCTGCGGGATTTTCCCAAGGATTTCTCTTGAAAATGGCATTGATTTTCGCAATAGGGGTGTGAAGGTGCCTAACCTTACATCCTTCAAAAAATTTACTGGCTTCACATTAAGTTTTCTAGGTGGAATGTATGATGGGGGAGGTGATGGAAACATTGCACTGTCTGTTTCCATTTTCTCTTTATCTGCTTCTTCCTCACTGTATTTCACAGGTTTGGGTTCTTGTTGTGGCTCGACATGTTTCTTGTCTCATTTCTTCTTTATTCACTAGTGTTTGGTCATCTTCTTTCGTGGAGATCTCTATTGCGTGAGTGGTGATGTTGTTACAGGCATCTCGGCTGAAGGTGTGGGTGTATGAGAATGTGTTGCGGTTTGTTCCATAATTTTTTTTTATACTCTTCTCTTTGAATATGTGAATGAAATCCTCAGTATTGATACAGTAGCACAACTTCTCCAAATTCTCTGCACTTAGAAATTTTCGGTCTCTTAGGACAAAAAAGTGCCAAACCTTAGCGGGATGCGAATTTTTATAGCAACTTTGAACTTATAACCTCATCATTAGCTCAGATCCTACTTAGATTGTGTTCATTAACTACATATCTCTCACTAAATCTAGGTCATCTGTCCTGATAAATGCAAATTTATGTGCCTTTTAACAAAAACTTTCCCTTTTAACAATCATATTTTTCTAGTGAATTTTTGACATACTCCGGACTGTAGCGAATAACCCTTCTTTTGAAATTCAACATAGTCCCATTATGTAGCGAACAACCATTCTATTGAACTTCGACATAGTACCATACTGTATCGAACAACCCTTTTTACGTCGAGGATTCATACGTCGAAACTCTTTCTCTGAAGCGTAGTTTATAGTATAGTTCCCACTTTTAACTACATGTGGCACTAATACGTTTCTCCTTTCTTATTTAGAGAAAAGCTATAGGGAAACAGTTGCCCCTGTACAACTTCAACCTGCTTCCATTTACTCTTCCTTGAACCAATTCTACATTTAACTTCACTAATTGAACTACGCCTCCGTTAATGATATGCTTGATAATTTATGGGCCCAACCAGTGCATATTGAAATTTCCTGGAAATTTTATAAATTTACTGTCATAATGTAGAACAAGGTATCCTACTTGGAACTTCTTTTGCTTAATATGTCTGTAATGCCATGATTTTTCTCTTGCTTTCTGCACCTGCTGATGGAATCCTACTATAAATATATCTCCCTCCAAAGCAAGAAACCGTGACATTAATTCCTCCATTACATCATGATCTGCTTCATCTGTGAAAGTTACAATCCTCAAGCTAGGCACAATGTACTCCATGGGAATCACAGCTTCTTTCCTATAAACTAACTTGAAGGGTGTCTGACCTGTCAACTTCATACATGTGGTCCTATAAGCCCATAATACTGCTAGAATTCTAAGATCCCAGTCATCTATGTTCACATTGCATACCTTAGTAAGTGAATTCTCCAAAATATTATTAAATGCTTCCACTGTTGCATTGGCCTAAGGGTGATAAGGGGTACTCTTGTGATGATAGAATTGGAATTATGCAGTCAATGCTTCAACGGTATTATTCGGGACGCATGAACCTTGGTCACTCATGAAAACATTCGGACATGCAAATATAGACAGTATGTACTCAAAAATAATATTCATTGCAGTTTATGTGTAGTAGTCCCTTACTGGTTATGCTTTAACCCATCTTGTTAAGGTATTAGTTGTTGTGATTATGTACCTCACAATAGTCCTTTTTCCAGGTGGGTTTATTGGTCCAACAAAATCAATGGCCCACTTATCAAAAGACTAAAATGTAACTTGTGGTACCAAGGGAATATCATATCTTCTTAAAGGTATCCTTGTTCTTTGACATATATCACATGCTCTGCAATACTCCTTCGCATCCTTGCCTAGTGTAGGTCACCACAATCCTGGTCTCAAAATATTCTGCACATTAGCTTTTCTTTCATAGTTTCCTCCAGCTACACGTCGATGAGATTTTTATAGAATCACATTTCTTTCATGTTTAGGAACATATCTACAAACTATCTCATCTTGTCCCATCTTATACAAGTGTCCCTCTATTATTGAAAATTCAGCTACCTTAACCACCAATTATTTCTTTTGCTGTGTAGCATACCCTGAAGGAGCCATTCCTATGGTTAAAAACTAAATTATATCTACAAAATGGTCATATTCCCCTATGATTGCAAATAAATGCACATCAGGAAGATTATATTCTATGCTAGTTGGTTCTTCCCCTATTTCTAGTCTTGACAGATGGCTAGGTCCTGCATTCAACCTCCCTGGTTTAAAAATGATCTCAAAGACATACTCCTAGAATAACAACAACAATCTGCAAATATTTCCTCCTAATATAGGATTATTAACCAAATAATTTAGTGCAGAATTATATTTAAACATATTAAAATGTGACCCCAACCAATAGTGTCTAAATTACTGCAAAGTATACACCATGGCCAGTCCTTCCCTTTCTGTAGTGGTGTAATTATTTTCTACTTTATATAACTTCCTACTTGAAAAAGCTATAGGATGATCAATCTCTCCTTCACTAGGTTTTGTCAAAACCACTCCCAAATCTATACAAGAAGTATCTACATGGACATGGAATTCCTTATTCCAATCAGGGAATACTAGTATAGTTTCAACTACCATATTTTCTTTCAATATGTCGAGGCCCTTCTGAAATTCTTCATTCGAATGAAAAGTTGAATCCTTCTTCAACATTTTCTCCATAGGCGCAATGATGTGCGCATATCCCTTGATAAACTTCTTGTAATACCTAGTATGTCCCAACGTAGTGTGAAGATGTCTTACTGTCTTAAGTGGAGGAAAATTCACAATGTTAGCAATCTTAGCAGGGTCCACCATTAGTCCTTGTTTGCAAAAAATATCTACCAATAATATGTCGAAAGGTGTACAAAATATGCACTTCTTTAAGTTCAAATCGATCTGATATTATCTACATGTGTCGAGCATAAGTCTCAAACTTCCAACATGTTTGCTCAAAAATCCAATTTTTGTCCAATAATCAAAGTGTACCTCCAAACACTTGTGAATTTACTCCTTAAAAGTTGCGATCACCACCCTAGAAAACATAACAGAGGAATTTTTCAGTCCAAAAGGAATTACTGTGTATTGATATGGGTTCCATTTTGTAGCAAATGTGGTCTTATGCTGATCTTCAGGTGCAATTATAATCTGATGATATCTTGAGAATCCATCTGTAAATGAGTAAGCTTTGTGTCCTCCTACATTTTCTAACACTTCTTCTGTGAAAGGGGTAGGGAATGGATCATGTGAACATGCATCATTCAACTTTCTAGATCAATATAGATCCTAATTTCTCTTTGAGTCTTCTTCTATTACACCACCATAGGACTCACTCATTCTCTTTCTTCTACAGGGTCAATAATTCATGTTGTTATCATATTTTCAAGTTATACCTTCACTTTCTCCTTATACTTCAGGTTCAATTGATATGGTCCTTGTTCGACTGGCTTCACATCAGGCTTAAGCAAAATCTTCATGACTCATAGATATCCTATTATGCCCTTCATTTCTGAAAGCTTAGTAGGAAACACTTCTTGATATTCATGAAGTAACTCTATAACTTTACTAACTGTTTCTTCCTCCCAGTAATATCCTATGGTTGCAAACTTGGGCTCTTTTTATGATCCTATTTTTATTTTCTTGGCCTTTAGTGGCTTTTTTATGTATGGTATCTCTCTCTCAGGTCTAGTGACTTTACAGTATCCTTATGAATATGCTATGTCGATGTTGTGAGGATCTTCTTCTTCTCCATCTGCAATAATGTTATAGCATTCCAGTGCATGTTCTATCTGTGCAACCCAATCAGGTTGTTGCCATGTCCACGAGGTGACATTCTCAAATATCTTCTTCTTGACTTCCTAAAGGGCCAAATTGATTTAAGGGCAATCATCCTCAAAGCTAAATGTTAATATGAAGCCATAGACCATGTGTTGGGTTATTTAATGGGTAAACAAACACAAGTATTTATTATCAATTCGGGCTAGTAGGACTTAGAAGCATCCCCAAAGTATATGGGTTCTAGATATGATCAAGCTAGAAGATGATTTATCAATGATTAAGGAACTGCATATCACAAATATAAATCTAAAATAAATAATTTCTAAATTCAAGTATACAATTAATAGCAGAAGAATCTCTTAACTTAAGAGATTTGTTTGTCCTTCTCTCACAAGATTACTTCATGAATTACAAATAAAAAAGCACTAATTGAGAAATAGATTAAGATGCATGAAAAACTAATTGAAGAGGCTCTTAACTAAAGAGATACTGGTTGTCCTTCATCGCAGATTCATTCATCAATAATACTATTGTTAGAAAACAGGAATTCAGAAAAGCATTAAAAAGCATGAAAAGATGAATTCTAGCTTAAGATCTTAATCAGATAGAAAGAATGTTTAACTTAAAATTTTGATATCCCTTTTGTATGCAGAATAATAATGATAATTAAATTCATCAGCACTCATAAAACATCATCATAAATCTAATCAACAAGTTAAGCATAAAACAAACTAGTTCAGAAACTGCAACTACAAATAACTAGAAAGTGCACTTAGCTCGGTGTGGGGGCCCTCCACCCTTGCCTCGCACACTGAAAGTGCTTTCAGCTACTAAAAATTCAGTCAAGAAATCAACATATAATAGCAAAAAATGGAATAGAATAGGTCTTCAATTAACTCTCCTAAGTTTCAGAAATAATAATGTTAAGTCATACAATTTCTACATATCCATGCCTTCAAAGTGTGTCTTAAATAGATAAAATATGCAAATATTCATCTAAATAGCCATGGCTATCCTTATCTTATCCAATCAGGTCAAATTCATCCATCAGGTCCATCAAAATCTGGAAAATCCCATAAAATAAGAAATTTGACCTTGTTCCTAGGGATCCTCCATAAAAATAGGTCATGTTTGACCGCCTTTGACCAGGACTATTAAAGCTCGGTTTGAATGAACCAACAAGTGTAAATTAAATCTTATTTCCCAAGATTTCTATAAATATATCCAGCTCGAGCCCAAGTGTCCTGAAAATATGAAAACCATGAGGCCATAATGGGAATTTCTGGTCTGGTCCAAAAATGCACTTAAAATTCAATTTTTATAAAAACTTATAAGAATTAAAAAAAATTAATTTAAATACTTGTATATGCATTTATTGGTCAAAATAAGGTGAATATGATGGTTTATAGATGGATAGTATGGCAAATAAAGTGTATTTCATAAACAAAACGAGATAAAAAATGAGGGTCAGCATCTACCCCAAATTGATGTTTAAGCATGTCCTCATGCTTACTTTTTCCTTTTGTACCTCCTGAGTTCTGATGTTGATCCTATTCCTAACCCTGAAACTTCCCGTTGTGCTGCATGTAAAAGAGAGTCTACACCTTTTCATTGTTCTTCTTTGTAGATTGAGGCTTTGACCTTCTGTTTCTCATATTTGACCTTCCAAGAATTTTTCTCCTTAAGCCACCTGAATGATTGTATGTAAAGAAGATTGTTTTTGGCTTTCAATTTTCTCATTTCTTCACTTATCTTCTCATTTCTTTAATCAATTTTTCATTATTTTGTTGGCAATATGATGCAGAATGTTGTCCTTGATGGCAACCCACTGAATGAAGATGAAGACAAGAGATAGTTGACTTGTGTTGTCCTTGATGGCAATCCACCTGATGAAGTTATTCTTGACTTGATGGACTTGTTAAATGATGTAAATCTGATATGAAGTGATGTATGTTAGCAATATGATGATGAGTGTTGCCCTTGAATGGCAAGATGATGGCAACTTACTTGATGAAGTTGTGCTTGATAGAACATGACTTGATGAACTAAATCTGATGTATCTACAGTGAGTACAGAAGGCAATGAAGAAAGGAATTCAGCATGTGATAGATCTATGATAAAAAGAGTATGTCTCTAGGCATACGCGGATTTGTCTAGGGGAAGTCGCGTATGCACGCGGGAAACAACGTTCCAAGTCGCGTATGGGAAAAAGCGCTCATAAAGTGCAAAACCAGGGGTAACCACCATGGTATTGACCCATTGTATTGAGTAATGATTCGTCTATGTGACCCCGTCCAGGAATACCATCGGAAGTAATAATGTTTTGGCTCATGGTATTGAAAAAGGGGCCCGTGGTATTGAAGGCTCATGGTATTGTTTTGGCTCATGGTATTGAAAAAGGGGCCCGTGGTATTGAAGGCTCATGGTATTGTTTTGGCTCATGGTATTGAAAAAGGGGCTCGTGGTATTGAAAAAGGATAAACCTATATAAGGAGAAGAAATTCATTGTGCAAATCATGAGTGTGGGAGCAAGATGTCTGAACTTGAATGAATACTTCTCTATGAAGTATATCTGTATGGAAAGGGTAAAGGTTTGATGATAGATCTGAATCTATGGGGTACCTATGAAGAAATGATGAAGCATGATATCTAGATCTGAAATGTATCTGTATTTGCTAGATCTGTTTATGGAGTGATTAGATCTGTGATGAGGCGAACATCTGTCTGAAGTAAAGGGTTGAATCTGAACTGAATGTCTGATCTGAAGAAGTATGCAACTCTGTAATGGTTGAAGATCTATACACTACTTTATTGCAGAAGAAGCGCGTATATACGCGGCTTCGCTGAAGAGAAAGCGCGTATGCACAATGAAATTGGTTCTGTAATTTGTACAGAAGTATACGTTGGTTTATGTGAATGGAAGCGCGTATATACGCGACATCAGTGAAAGAAAAGCGCGTATGCAAACTAGGGTTTGCTAAAGTATGGGGTATGAAATATCTGATCTGATCTACTGTGTTATAGCTATCTTTTGTTGATGTTTGACGGTGCTTAAATGTATGGAGTGGGTCCAGTCTGAAAATATGATGAAACATGGCCTGCAAGTTGTGTTCTAAAGGAAGCTTTGGATCCAGTGTGAAAATTGATGAAACGTGGTCCATAGAGGTGTTGAGGGTTGTAGCCTTCAGTCAGGGGGTTGTAGCTCCCTTCCAGGTGAGGCTGGTAAACGAGAGCAGGGGGTCGTAGCTCCCTTCCAGGAGAGGCTGGTAAACGAGTCAGGGGGTTGGAGCTCCCTTCCAGGAGAGGCCGGTAAACGAGCGCAGGTGGGTGCCTGCGTGCTGGTCAAGTCTGCGCCAGCACATATGTTGTAAGATGTTTTCTCTATAATAAAATATTGAAGGCTGAGCAACTGCAGCGGTGGTTTTCTCCCGACTTGGGTTTCCACCTAAAATCCCGGTGTTCATGTGTGATGCTTATGTGTGATGGTTTATTCTGTTCTTACTGCACATGTTTACTGTTTATAGAACATCTAATGAATGAATGATGGAATGATATAAGTGAAGAACTAATGGCATAATTAGATCTCTATGTATACGCGAGTTTTATGAAGGATATCCGCGTGTATACGCTACTTGGCTTCAGAAAAGTAGCGTATGGGTTTTAAGGAATGAAAAAGTAAAAAGTTTTGAATATGCAGAAAATACTGATTCACCCCCCCCTCTCAGTATTTTTCCCAACATATTTGTCTTATATGTTTCATTTTCTCTTTTCGGTACCTGTCCATTATCCTGTTTACCTCCAGATTATCAGTTAACTCTTTGATCTTGCTAAGGTTTTGGTCTTTTTCTCCCTCCTTGGTATTTTTGGAAACTGAAGTAGCCTCAACCTCATCATTTTCAAAATAAGGATCTCTTTCTACTAGATTTTCATAAACCTCTTACCGCAACCTCTCAAGAATTTCATTGGCTTGTTTGGTCAAGGGAGATGTCTCAATGATTTGCACTTCTGGTTCTTTTTCTTTGCTGCTTCTATCTGTTGAATTCCTCTTTCTTTGTCTCCTAGAAATGGTCAAGAATGATGTTTCCCTTTCTACCATGACCATTTATTGTTGTTTCTTTGATCTGGTTCTTGGATAGAGAGGTGAATTCACTATATTCCTTGTTTCCTGCACTAGTTTGGGTTTTTCTTCTATGGCTTGCTCTACAAACTTATTTTAAATCAGGAAATATTTCCAAATCATACCCCGAGTTTTCAACTGGTAATCAACAATGATTTTTATGAGTCCCTGATGATGAATTTGGGCTTCCTTGGGTTTGGTTTCAGATTTCACACTTTCAATCATCCTCATCAAGTTTCTATACAAATATGGCAAGTTGATTCTTATGTTTCCCTTGATATGTTGTAGCAACCTAATGTGGTATAGATGTACTATGTTATGTCTGCTATCATAAGTGAAGAATTTTTGGATTATCAGTACTAACTCAGCCCAAGGTTCATTGAACCATTCTCTGGGAATCCCCTTTGTCCTGTCAAAGGATACCTTTTTTTTCTTATCCAGGAAGAAGGTCCAACCCTTGTCCTTAAAATGCAATCCTTTGTGATAAATTTCACCTGATAATGGCAAATTTAAAGCTTCAGAAATGGATTCTGGAGTTAAAGGAATGCGTAAACTACCCACCATATTTTTTTCTTGTTTGTAGTTGTTTATAAACTCCCTTGTAATATCTTCATTATGCCTTTTAATTTCTGAAGGAAGCCTATCAAACCTGATTGATAAAGTTTTTCAACTGTGTCTCTACCCCAATGTTCAATCTGAAAGTCTTTAGGCTCTATTCTTGATGTCATGTTTTCTGAAAACCATTTTATATACCCCTCTACTATCATCAACTTCATTTTTGAAAAACAAAAATTCATGTACTAGATCTCATAATGTAGTGAGGCTTACCTCTGTTTTTTGTCTTTGCCAAGTAAGTGAAACCAATCCTTTGTTTTCTTATAAGAAGTGAGCTTACTGCTTCTACAGACACAAGATTTGATGTATAGAAGTTTATAAAAACATTAAAAAAAAAACACACACATTTCTATTAATCTACTCTCCTTATTTGACCTCTGTTTCCTCAAAAAAGTAAAAATCATCTTCCTCTATTTGTAGATTTTTTATTTTTTGTTTGACTGTGTAAAAAAAAATTATACAACGTTGTCTTCTAATCCTTGAATTCCATACAAAATCCTTTTTCTAAGGCAAAGCATTATATATCTAATCTAGGCTCACTGTTTATGCAAGAAAATTTCAAAAAATGGCTCATTGTTTCATCACAAATCTCATAAAATGAGCTCACTGTATCTTCGAAATTCACCAAACTCTGCTCTCTGTTATGGAAAAACATGTTGACTATGATTTGTAAACCAGACATTCACCATAAATCTTGTTTGAATTCTCTTACTGAGTATGAAAATGAAATGAATTTACTATACAACCCATCTAAAATGAATCCTTGTGCATTTCAAATCAAACACTCCACTCTCTGTTTGTATTCAAATTGAAATTGAAGAATGTATATGAAGAACTTTTCCAAGTTTACCTATTCTGCAATGATCTTTGTGATATTTCTTTTATTTTGACTGGAGTTCCTATGTTTCAAGCAGCACCAACTTATCAAAATCTTACTCAATATCTTAATCATTTACTCATTCAATCAACAAATGATTTCATGTTGACTGGTGGCAGAGCATTTGTGAGTGGTGGCAGTGACATAACGTAAGGCAATGACAAGTTTTAAAAACTGTGGTAGAAGGACTCCCTTTACAACTCACAGTTTACTCAACAATCCCAATATTTACTCATACAAATAATCGGTGTTTCAAACAACAAAATCTGAGTTTGCTTCTTACCTCATTCTTCATGACATTTTTTCCTCTTGACAACATGCTTTCTTGACACATCTACCAGATATGTTGGCTTGAAATCTCAGTCTACTCTCCTTATCCCTCCGTCCTTCTCACTGGTATATCTCCTACTCTCTTTTCTACGCTAAATTTCCTCTATTTTCCTCACAGCTCTCCCTTGTCTTCTCTTGTTAATTTGTTTCTCATGGATTTCTTGGATGTGTGTTTTGATTACACGGCATTCCTTCTTTGTAATATTCCTAAATTAGCTTGCAGCTAATTGGAATATTAAATTTTTGGTTTGTCACTTAGATAGGTGAATAAGTGGGTAGGGAGACCCATAAATCTTTTTATGAAGAATAAAACCACTTCTCATGTGAAAGTGGATTATCTTTTCAACTTAATAAAGCACCCTAAGGTGTGAACAGGGGTTGGAGCACTTTTATTGAGTCAACTTTGACCAAATCAACAACGTTGTCATGGAGGAGTGGACATTAATGGAGGGACATCGCAGTTTTAGATGGAGACACATTGCATGGAAGTAGTGTCATTAATGGATGGGGCTTAGGGTTTGGAAGCTCATATCTTATAAAAGGAAGAGGATGGTAGCCATATTCATTATGTTGATATATGTTTATGTTTTGATATATGGTCTGTTTAGACATATAGCTTTCTTCAATTTTTTAGCTAAGATTGCAAGTGTTATTTAGCACTCGGTGTTCCTGATCGAGAATCCCACCTCTTCCATTGAGAATCTCTTGGAAGAGTTTGCACCATACTTCCACATTCTGGCATTTGGGCAAGCTTCAGTCTCATGTACAATGCAGTTATGTTTAGAGTTGGGTTTTGTTACAAGGGTTTAGCAGTGGAGGAGAGAGATCTCCAATTTCTGAGCTATTTTTCCATTGGAGGGATCATCCGTTCATCCGGAAGCTTGTGAGGAAGTTCTTAGGGCTTCATTACATATTTTGGCACCAAGAAAAGTATCAGTAATCAGCTACAACGTAGTTTCCCTCAAGGGTTGCGTTATTTTGGAGAGCAGCTGCAACATTGGGTTTATTGCCCTATTTGGAGTGTTTGGGTTTCCTGTGTGGGGATCAACCCTTCATTTAGGACATCTGCTGGAGGAGGATCAACCATATTGTATATCAGATCAACCATCTCCCATCAGTGATTCAGTTGCAGATATTATTCATCCCTAGGGCCAAATCTATTATATTTTGTGTAGTGTGTATTTCCAGAAACCTTTCCTGGGTTGTCCTGGAAATCTGTTTTGGAGCATGGATCTCTAGCCTTAGAATTTTTGGAGCATTATATCAGTAGAAATATATTTTTATATCTTTCATTTTTCTGCATTCCTGTATTTCATGTATTGATAGCATTTTAGATCTAGATGTATGCTTTCATGGGAGGCTTGTTTGCCCAAATTGAGTGATATTTTCCTTATTTTGTTGTTATGTTCATAATGGAATGGATCTATTGTTGTCTCATGTTTTGATATATTTATATTTCTTCATAATTCCAATTTTATGCACTCTATTCCTACTTTTCCCATTTGGGAATATTACAGTGGTATCAGAGCATAATCTCGGCTCAGCCTATGTACTTCAACCATTTTTTAATCTAAGGAAGCTTCTCATAGAAAGGAGAAGATTTGAAAAATAGATGAAGGCAAAAATTCATTATCAGGAGGGAATGAGTTCTCAAAACTTCTTCTTAAAACTTTATAGGGCATTAACAGAGACATCAAGGAAATGAGAATGGAGAGATGTAGAGATTCTCCAAGAGGGCTTGTACATGAAGAAAGCTCCATATTTTCACATTTTGGGTGTGAGAATTCCGCTACACCATCAGATATACAATGCTCTACCATGCCTATGTTCATAGCAAGAGGGATGGAGGAAGGAGATGTACCAAAGGAGGAGACTCTTGGTGACTATCTTCAAGAGTATGAATCTCAATCTCAAAGGTTCAAAGATCATCTAAACTTCCAAGGGTTTTGCAAGATCAAGGAGGATAGAAGACCTAGCAATCACAATAGAGGCAAGAGGTGCAAGAAGCATGATGTGGGTAGATTCTTTCTATCTACTTTTGATGGGTCACCTAAATGTTCAGCTAGGGCTTGGGTGAAGGAGCTAGACACCTATTTTCAGCAACACCAAGTTTCAGAAGATGAGGCCATTAGAGTAGCAGTGCTACATCTTGAAGGTAAGGCTTATGCCTGGTGGTTTTATGAATATTATTCATTAAAAGATGCAAATATATCTACTTATGTAAGGTTCACTAGGAGGTTAGTAAAAATATTTGATGAAAAACATTCTGAAACTTCCTTGGTTGAGCTAGCCAAGCCGAAATAAACAAAACCTTTCCATGAGTTGGAAGGATCTATAAACCCAACTTCATTTCAAAAAAATATTGAGGGGGTTAAAAAATTGCAGAATACCTTGCTAGAGGCAAGATCCCCGCTTCAAAAAGAGCTCTCTTCTCAAAAGGAAGACATGGAGATCTCTTTTTGAAAAGAGGAACTAAACAAAGAGCCTCTTAATGGTGATGAGATAACCTCCATTCATGATGAAGGGGAAGAGAAGGTAATAAGTAACAGTGATGTCACAGCAGGAGTAGATCTAGTACCTCATGAAGAGGAAGATGGACCAATTTCTCCAAAGAGAGGAATTCTTGTATCCTTGCAAGGAGTTCCAAAGAATCTCACATGTGGAGATCCGGGCACAATCCATGAGCAGCATGTGCCATTATTGATAGATTGTGAGATCTTGAAGATGAAAGAAGAAGATAGGGAGGAGAACCAGCATCATATGATTAGGAGCACACACCCCTCTCTATTTCAGAAGGTTGATGCAAAAAAGAGGCAGGATGATTTGCACAGTAAGGAAAGGGACAAATCAGTCCACTCACATATACAGCCTACTCTAAGCCTTAATGTTTCATTACATGGAGTATTTCCACCAGGGAGACCCCCTGATTGGAAGATAAACAAAGAGTTCTCTCAACATGGTGCACCTTTGATATATCTGACTAAGGAAGGAGCCTTGGAAGGAGATAGCACAACACAAAGAACCTTTGGTGGGTTCAAAGGAGGGATGAGAAATTTTCTGATATGGACAATACCATGTTGTGTAACCAACTTCAAAAATAGAAGAAAAGAGATATCAACGCCTTAGAAATAAGCCACTTTGAGGGGGAAACCTCCAATACATTACATAAATGCACAATTCTTGGATGATACAATTTACAAAACCTCCTTTCTATATATAGGAGTCCATGGGGCCATAATGTAATCCTAGTAGGCCACAATGTAATCCTAGCCGACCTAACAATAATAATTTAAGGGCACAATAATAACAAAATTGGGGTTACAAGGGTACAATAATAACAATAAGGGGGTTACACTAACAACAATAAGGGACTATACTAGTAATATAGGGACCTAACATGCCCCTCTCCTTCAAAAAGTGTTGTCCTCAACGCTTGAGTAGCTCTGGGTGCTTCTGTATAAAATTCTCATCCTCCCATGTAGAATCTTCAGTGGGTAAGTTCTTCCACTTGATGAGATACTCTCAAATTGATCGATTCCGTAGTTTTCGAGTTCTTGTTTCCATGACCGCTTCTCGTTCCAATATGATTTTTCCTTCCTCATCAAGTTCTGGCAATATTGTTTGAACTGGAATATTTTCACCTATAACCTTCTTTAAGCATGAAACATGGAAAACCGGATGTACTCGCGAAGAAGCAGGAAGCTCCAATTTGTATGCCATAGTACCAATCTTTTGCAACACCTTGTAAGGACCATAGTACTTTGGCGACAATTTATTATCCTTCTTAGCTTGCTTGAGGGACATTTGTTTATATGGTTGTAGCCGTAAAAATACCCAATCTCCTATATCAAAACTTCTCTCGCTGCGATGTTGATCTGCCTGTTGTTTCATTCGATTTTGTGCCAAATTCAGGTTATCCTTTAAGAGTTGGAGAACTTCTTGCCGATGCTCGACGTGATCTTCCACTGCTTGAACCTTCGAATTTTCCCTTAAAGATGATGTGATCGATGGTGGATGATATCCATAAAGTGCCATAAATGGGGTCATTTTTGCTGCGGTATGGAAGGAAGTGTTATACCACCATTCAGCGAGAGGTAACCACTTGACCCATTGTGTTTGTTTATCAGATACAAAACAACGAAGATATCCTTCCAAACATTTATTTACTATCTCTGTTTGACCATCAGATTTAGGATGATAAGATGAGCTATGAGCTAATTGAGTACCCAAACAAGAAAATAACTTCGTCCAAAAATTTCCCATAAAAATGGGATCTCTGTCGCTCACAATAACCCTTGGGCTTCCATGTAGCTTTTGAATTCTGTCCACAAATGTAGTAGCAACTGTACTTGCTTTAAATGGATGAGATAATGCACAAAAGTGTGCATACTTGGTAAGTCTATCAACTACCACCATGGTGACATTCTTTCCTTCGGACTTAGGTAAACCTGTGATAAAATCCATTGAAATCTCCTCCCAACGTTGACCTGGAATGGATAAAGGTTGTAGAAGTCCTGTGGTCTTAATTGTTTCCACTTTATTCTGTTGGCAAACCAAACATTCCGCCACAAACTTTTGAATATCAGATTTAAGGCCATCCCAAAAAAATTCTTTCTTCACCCTGTGGTAAGTTTTTAAAAATCCTCAGTGTCCTCCTAAAGGAGAAGTGTGCAATTCCAGAAGAATATTTTGTTTTAGTTGGGAATTCTTACAAAGATATAAGCGATCTTTGTACCATAAGGAATCACTTTTCCAACTAAATGTATCAGATGTACTAGGATCTTGCTGCAACTTTTGAATGAGTGTCCATACATCTTTGTCCTTCTTCCATTCATCTCTTGCTTCGGTTATCCAATCTGGTTGGATAATGGAAATGGCACAAAGCAATGCTTCCACCTCTTCATTCTTTCTTGAGAGTGCATCTGCAACAACATTAAGCTTTCCTTTTTTGTAGATTATTTCAAAGTCATAACCCAACATCTTTGTGACCCATTTTTGCTGCTCTTCTGAAGATTGTCTTTGTTCCAAAAAGTGTTTAAGGCTATCATGATCAGTTTTTACCTTGAAGTGTCTTCCCATTAGGTAAGTTCACCATTTCTTTAGTGCATGCAGTATTGCTAACATTTCCTTCTCATAAATAGGTTTACGTAAATACTTTCCTTTGATTGGACGAATTTCAAAAGAAATGGGTCTTCCTTCCTACATTAAAACCACACCAATTCCATTTCCTGAGGCATCACATTCCACAATAAAGGTTTTTGTGAAGTCTGGCGTAGCTAAGACCGGTGCTAGGCACATTGCCTCTTTAAGATGTTCAAAGGCCTTAGTTGCTTTGGGGGTCCATGAAAATGCATCTTTCTTCAATAATGTTGTTAGAGGTGCTGCTATTCTCCCATAATTCTTAACAAACTTGCGATAATAGCTTGTTAACCCGAGAAATCCTCGCAACTGCTTTATTGTCTTGGGGACTTTCCATTCCTTAATGGCTTTAATTTTGTTAGGGTCTACTTTAACACCCTCGTGAGATATAATATGACCCGGATATTCCACCTCTTGTACTCCAAAGAAACATTTGGATGTTTTTGCATATAATTGTTTCTCCTGCAATAGTTTGAGCACCCTGTCAACATGTTGAACATGATCCTTCCAAGCCCTGTTTTAGATTAGTATATCATCAAAAAATGCTAGCACAAATTTTCTAAGGAAGGGTTTGAAAATGGAATTCATCAACCCTTGAAATGTAGAAGGTGCATTGGTAAGGCCAAAAGGCATGACCAAAAATTCATAATGACCCTCATGAGTTCGAAATGTTGTTTTTGGAATATCTTCAGTCTTAATTCTAATTTGATGGTATCCTGAACGAAGATCCAACTTGGTAAAATAAATTGCTCCATGTAATTCATCCAATAATTCATCAATCATAGGAATGGGAAATTTATCTTTAATGGTGAGCTTATTGAGTTCCCTATAATCCGGACACATTCGCCATGATCCATCCTTCTTGTGTACCAATACTGCGGGAGCAGAGAAAGAACTTTGACTAGGTTGAATTATACCCGCCTCTAACATTTCTGCAATCATACGTTCAATTTCGCTCTTTTGGAAGTAAGGATATCTATAAGGCCTGATGTTTGGAGGAACACTTCCTGGAATCAAATGAATAGCATAATCATGATCACGAATAGGTGGGATTCCTTTGGGAGTTTCAAACACCTTGGAATGATTGTCCAAGACTTGTTGGAGATCTGCAGAAATAGATGATTTTGATGTTGGAACTTCTAGTGAGCATAATTGTGCAATTACGCCTCGTTGTTCTTTCTTTAGAAGCTTTCTCATGCCATTAGAGCTTATTATCCTTCCTGGCTTCCCTTCAATACCCCGTAGTTCGACTTCCTTTCCTTCTGAAAAGAATTTCAAGAAAAGTTCTTGAAAATTAAAAGCTACCGTCCCCAAAGATTGTAACCATTGTACTCCTAGTACAACATCGGCACCTCCCATAGGAATGGAAAGCATTGGACTTTTCAACACATATTCCCCCATGGTTAGCTTGATATTATGGCATTTTCCAGAGCAATTTATAGTTCCTCCATTTGCAACCATCACTTGACATTCTGGTGCTGGGTATAGGAAACAATTTAATTCCTTGGCTACCTTACAATGAATAAAATTATGGGTGCTACTGAATCAATCAACACTATTACCTTTTTCTTCTTGATATGTCCTTCTATCTTGAGAGTTTGAGGAGTGGTAATTCCTGCCAGTGCATTACACGATATGGTTGGATTCATTTCTTCTTCTTCTAGGGCTGGTTCCTGGTGTATATCCTCTTCTTGTTCATTTTCTTCTTCCTCTTCACAATCTATGTAAAATAATTTCTTCTCAGCACACTTATGACCTTTATTGTATTTTCTATCACAACTGTAGCAAAGCCCTTTTTCTCTTTTTTCTTCCAATTGTTGTGGTGTCAACCTTGTAGGTTGTGGAAATCTAGGCGTAGCAACATTTCCTTCTTTATAGAATTGAGTGGTAGGCTTCCTTGTCGCCATAATTTTACATTCAACTTTTCTTGCCAACTTGAATGCCTTCTCCAATGAATCGGGTTCCAAAACGCGAACTTCATGTTGGATGTTATCCTTTAAAGTGCCTATGAAGAGATCAATCCTGTGTTCCTCTGTAATATCAGTTACCCTTATATTCAATTTTTGGAAGTCCTCAATGTGCTGCCCCACTAAACCCTTTTGTTTGAGATTTATCAATTGGCTAAGAAGGTGTTGCTCTTTGTATCCTCATAATGTGCTATAATTTCCTCCGTAAAAATTGACCAAGTGACAATTTTTTTTATGGGAGAAAAGCCATCGATACCATACAAATGTATTTTGTTCTAAATGTAAAGTTGCAATGCGTACCTTTTGTGTGTTTTGCACGTTATGGAGATCAAAATATTGCTCCATCTGTAGTATCCATGTTACAGGATCCTTTCCATCAAAATTCCTCATGTCCATTTTTGGAATATGGTGGTTCTTCCCGCCAACATTAGAGTTTATGAAATCACGATTAACATTTATTTTGTTCTCATCATGAGGTTCTTCTACTATATTTCCGCCATTAGGAATCATTTCTGGTTTTAAGCTTGTCATCAAGCCTTCCATGTATGCTTTTAGATCATTCTTCATGTTTTCCATGTTGTCTTTCATGTCATCCATATTAGCTTCAATGCCCACTTCCATGCCATCCATCTTAGCTTCCATGCCATCCATCTTAGCTTCCACGCCTTTCTTCAAACCGTCCATCTTCACTTCCACGCCTTTCTTCAAACCGTCCATCTTCACTTCCACGCCATCCATCTTAGCTTCCATGCCTTTCTTCAAACCGTCCATCTTCACTTCCACGCCTTTCTTCAAAACTACCATTTCATTTTTTGTTGCTCTTTGCGAGAGTGAAATTTGTTGCACTTGCTCTTGTAATTTTGATAGATCATGTTGCAATTCTTCATCTTCATGAGTCATGGTAGAGCCTTCTGAAGGCTTAATGGGTGTTGAATTATTTTTAGGCACCATTTTAGAATCCAATATTGATACCTATTCTACAATAGGCCCTTGCAATCAATTCAACTTGATTCTTCAAACAAGACTTATGCAATTCGGAAAACAATACACACCTTTTACTTGCTTTGAGGAGCTCGATATTGAAATTGTATTATCTCTGTGATTACAGATCTTCAATATCTGAAATTCAGCACTGAAGTAGCCCTTTGAATTCTCTTTTGAATGCCACAGGTCTGACCTGATTTGGATTCTCCAAGACAAATTTGTGTCCAATCTCCCACAATGACCTAATTCTGGACTGGTTCAGTAGAGCGAACTTGTACGACTTGCCACGTGTTACTGTTTTGTCCTTTGTCTCTGAAATTGATAGCTCAGAAACTTCAGTCTGTGTACTTGCGACCAATTTTTACGGCACTTCAATCCAATGCCCAGAGAGAGAGTTATTGAATTTTTCCCACGATCACCTCTTTGAGATGCAATTCAGGAGCCTGAAAAAGCACTACCTTCCACAGATCATATCTCCAAAAATATTGCGAACCAAGCTCTGAAATTTTTTGATGAATTTCCTCAGGATTTCAGCTTTGCACCATATGAATTTCAGATTCTGAACCTTCGTAGAAAAAAATTTATAGCGCAAATTCCACGATGACCTGTTTAGGAGCCTGAAAAAATACCTGACTTCCACAGATCATATCTCCGAAATTATTGTGAACCAAACTCTGAAATTTTTATACAAGCTTCCTCAGGATGTTTTCTTCGCACCCTAAAAATTTCAGCTTCTGAAACTTCGTAGAAAAAAAGTTATAGCGAAAATTCCACGATGACCTGTTTGGAGCAGCGAAACCCTAGAATCCAAAGCTCCGATACCAAATGTTGTGTAACCAGCTCCAAAAAGAGAAGAAAAGAGATATCAACGCCTTAGAAATGAGCCACTTCGAGGGGGAAACCTCCAATACATTACATAAATGAACAATTCTTGGATGATACAATTTACAAAACCTCCTTTCTATATATAGGAGTCCATGGGGCCATAATGTAATCCTAGTGAGCCATAATGTAATCCTAGCCGACCTAACAATAATAATTTAAGGGCACAATAATAACAAAATGGGGGTTACAAGGGTACAATAATAACAATAAGGGGGTTACACTAACAAAAATAAGGGACTATACTAGTAATATAGGGACCTAACATACCATCTCCCACTCAGTTATTTGCGCAGAAAGATGATGATTCGGGAATCTGTGATGACACAAGCATGGGGCCAAAGGGCTACTCCATCTTCTTGGGGCAGAAAATGATGCTTCCACACATGAGGGAGATTTATGAATATGACAAGAGGTTATTAACACTCTTGCATGCATTGGCAAAAACTATGGAAGATTTGGATGGGAAATACCTTCCAAGAGGAGGTTGACCTCCATGTACTTCGATATTGTCTTGGGCAAGATCAACTGCAAGGGAGGAAACAAAAGTGGGGTAAAAATACTCCAACATGTGACTTTGGCATCAAGCATGTCAAAGAGGAGAGTTATGATGAGACAAGTGCTTCATTTCAGATTTCTACAGCATTGTCATTGTTGGGAAGCCTAGATCCATATTGGGAGTCCCAACTATTGGTAGAATATTCCAAGAACCTCTTAACATGTAAGGTTATTGATGGGCAAGTGATAGATGGGAGGTACATAGTGGTTGATGGAGTCATTTATATCCATGATCAGATCTTCTTGACTAGAGACCCAAGCTCAAGAAGGAGATTCTACATGCAGCATATGAGGCACTCTCTTCAGGACATGTAGACTTCATTAAGTCTTATCACACCATCATGGAGGGATTCTATTGGGAGGATCTCAAAGAAGATTTGCACCAACATATTAGGAGATATGTAACTGTTTGATGTATGAGGAGGAAAGAAACCCCCTTGCAAGCTTGTTACAATCATTTCCCCTTTTGATGGAGAAATGGGAAGGTTCATCTACGGACCTCTTCACCAACTTGTCTACAATAGATGGTAAAGATTATGTTTTGATGCTTATTTATCAACTAACAATGTATGTGCATTCCTTTACCATGCATTTGCAGCAATTTCTCCACAAGAGAGCAAACCTCTCTTTGGATTTCATGGTCCTTTTGGGACTACTTTCAGTGATGATGGTGACCACCTTATAGAGGACTTTGGGCAAGACATGTTTTTCTTGGTTCATATTCAGCCAACACCTAATGGCCTCTACTATTTTCAAGCTTTTGAGAAGCTTATGGAAGCAAGCAAGTGGTTGGATGGCCACTTATCATATCATGTTTGGGGACAGCAAGAAGCAAAACAACGTTGGTCTCACTTAAGGGACTATTTTCACCATCCTATATGTCATATGGGACTTAGTCCATGTTTATTTTGGAGCCCATATGGTGATGACACTCTATCCACTATAACGGGAATATTGGGCAAGAAATGTTCATAGAACCAAGGAGTGGGGTCTTGAGATTCCAAGTATCTTTTGGCTTCATTAGGACTACATTATTACAGCCCAAGATCAGCAGCTCCAAATTTATCATAAATGGAGAGAGAGATAGCGTAAGTTGAATAATTTTATCTCTCATTTTCAGCTATGCAACCCCTATACATTGCAGAAGCAAGGGATTGGAGATTGTTCCTATGAGCTACCAAGGATGGCTCATTTTGTTTGGATGATAGCATGGAGATTGGAGTTTCTCATTGGGATTGAGGCACCCAACATTTACCATCTCCCATGCCTTGAGGAGGCCAATGGACAACATATAACTCTTTCCATATATCTCCCACTTTTTCTTAATGATGGCTATTTGGTTTATCCACCAAAGGCAAACTTGTATTCTTGGGAGGAGACATATCCATTGGATATTTTGCAGCATCCTTGCAGTTGCTTGAGGAAAAGCAACATTTTGGAGGGGAGGACTGTAATATTCCTAAATTATCTTGCAGCTAATTGGAATATTAAATTTTTTTTTTTGTCACTTAGATAGGCAAATAAGTGGGTAGGGAGACCCATAAATCTCTTTATGAAGAATAAAACCACTTCACATGTGAAATTGGATCATATTTTCAGCTTAATAAATCACCCTAAGGTGTGAACAGGGGTTGAAGCACTTTGACTAGGTCAAATTTGACCAAATCAATAGCGTTGTCATGGAGGAGTGGACATTAATGGAGGGACAACACAGTTTTCGATGGAGACACATTGCATAGAAGTAGTGTCATTAATGGATGGGGCTTAGGGTTTGGAAGCTCATATCTTATAAAAGGAAGAGGATGGAAGCCATATTCATTATGTTGATATATGTTTATGTTTTGATATATGGTCTGTTTAGACATATAAGGCTTTCTTCAGTTTTTTAGCTAAGATTGCAAGTGATGTTTAGCACTAGGTGTTCCTGATCGGGAATCCCACCTCTTCCATTGAGAATATATTGGAATATTTTGCACCATAGTTCCACATTCAGGAATTTGGCCAAGCTTCAGTCTCATGTACAACATAGTTATGTTTAGAGTTGGGTTGTGTTGCAGGGGTGTAGCAGTGGAGGAGAGAGATCTCCAATTTCTGAGCTAGTTTTCCATTGGAGGGATCATCTTTTCATCCAAAAGCTTGTGAGGAAGTTCTCGGGGCTTCATTACATATTTTGGCACCAGGCCAAGTATCAGTAATCAGCTACAGTGTATTTTCACTCAAGGGCTGCATTATTTTGGAGAGAAGCTGCAGCAATGGGTTTATTGCCCTATTTGGAGTGTTTGGGTTTCCTGTGTGGGGATAAACCCTTCATTTAGGAGATCTTCTGGAGGAGGATCAACCATCTTGTATATCATACCATCCATCTCCCATCAGTTATTCAATTGCAGTGATTATTCATCCCTAGCGCCAAATCTGCTATATTTTATATAGTGTGTATTTTCGGAAACCTTTCCTGGGTTGTCCTCGAAATCTATTTTGGAGCATGGATCTCTAGCCTTAGCATTTTTGGAGCATTATATCAGCAGAAATATATTTTTATATCTTTCAGCTTCTATTCTCTCTTAGACAACGTATTTTTCTATATTCATGTATTTCATGTATTAACAGCATTTTAGATCTAGGTGTATGCTTTCATGGGAGGCTTGTTTTCTCAACTTGAGTGATCTTCCTCAAGTTATTGTACCTATTTTTCTATTATATTCATAATGGAATGGATCTACGATTGTCTCATCCTTTTATCTATTTATATTTCTGCATAATTCCAGTTTTATGCACTCTATTCCTACTTTTCCCATTTGGGAATATTACGTTCTCTCATTGAGCTTGCAAAAGGCAATGATGGTGAAAAACACACAATGTTTTAGTAGCTTGAGGTATTAGAATGGTGGAGGTTATTCTCTCAATAGTTTACACAAAATTTTTAATATTTCATTTTGAATTTGTTTGATCTTTCATCGACCGCTTGACTGGTGCCTCCCTGGCTTACCTTTCCTAGCTGATTTGGTATGCTAACTCCACCGTGTACACCTCGTCCTTGGCTTCACTTATTACACGGATTTTTCGCATTTCGTTTTCATAGCTTGTGCTGATCACTATGTCCGCATTCTTCTCTCCATTGAAACACATCATGCCTCATCAAATATGCACCATCATACTTCCATTCCACCACTGTTCATGCTTCATTGCTTCTCCATATCTTGTCCATCCATATCATATGCATCATTGTCATATATTTTTTTGTCATTTCATAGCATCATACTTAGGTTATTTTGTTTGCATATGCATTTCCTTGTTTATATTATGATTGCATTTCCGCTCCATTACCTTAGCTCATAATCATATTCTATGGTTGCACTTTTGCATCTTTGTTTTGTTTTTGAAATTCAAATAGTGTGTTATCATATGATTTAAACTTTAGGTTTTGTATTTTATTTAATTTTAAAAATGGCCAACGGAATGGTAATATTTTAAAATCTAATATTTACAATGAAACTAAACTCATTTTTTTTTATTGTAGGTCCAACAAAGGTTTGATGTTAAGCCTTTTGTTTATGATCTTTTTGTTTAAGAAAAGTAGGGTTACTATGGTATGGTATGGTATGGATAGGAAATATGTAATAGATTATGGAATTTTTATTGAATGATTAGGATAGTGGTGTGGATATGGATAAAATAGGGATAAGAACATAGGTGATTAAATGTAGGTGATTAAAATGCATAACCAATACTAAATTAGCTTTAATAATTCTAGAATATTTTCAAAAAAAATTGAAATTTTAAGAGCAATATTTTACTTACTGTACTTGTATTCCCTCAAACCATTTGATGTTCATGATGGTCGACATTGTGTTTGTTATAACGATAGCTCTTCTAAACTATGTAGAGACTTACTTCTACTTTGCATCTGATTATTGATTCAGAATGTTTTTGTTCAGGCCTCTTCTGCAGGTTAAATTTTGACATTTCAGGTACCTTCTATCATGATCTTCAATATTGATGTAGCTCAGGTCCCTTCTAACATTTTGTTTTTTCAGGTCCCTTCTGGTGTAATTTTCAGTAATGTTTGAAAATTTATTTTGTCATAATCATATAGGTCCCTTATGGATAATTTTCTCAATAATAATTCAGGTTCTTTTTGTATATGTTGAATGATGTATCTGGTCCCTTTGTACTTGTAATTCATATTTCTTCTTCAATTCAGCTGCTCAAACTATTTACATAGTTTTATTACACGCCTTCCCCCAAGCTGATGTTAAGACTTGTCCTCAAGTCTGACATGTCTCGGAGGGTAAATCTACAAAAATCATACTTAAGTAAAATCAAAACAAAAATATAATTCATATTGGCCAAACAAGTTGGTTTTCTGATATGAATTCGAGTTTGTATTGTGCCAGTTTCCTGGATTTTCACAACCAAACTCTTTTATTATTTTTTGTTTTTATTTTAATTTTTTTTTTTTTTATTATTATTCTTCTTCTTCTCGAATTATGGAAGGCATATTGCTATGCTGCCCCATTAGTTCCAGATCATATCTGTCAAAATTTTTCTCATAAAATCCTCTTTATTTATAGGCTTATTTTAAACTTTAAGCATATGTCCATTAATGACAAATGAAATAGATGCTTTGTCAATTTTTTCTATATTTACAGCTTCGTTTTCAAATATTTCTTCCATCACATATGACCCAAGCCAATGAGTCGTAAACTTTTATTTGATATATTTAAACTTGGAGTCGAATAATAGTGCCCAATCTCCCTTTTGAAACACTTTATTCATTATGAATCGATCATTTCATTTAATTCTTTGTTCTTGCACAAGAGATGTGTGTTCTACTATTTGATGTCGTATCTCATCTAGTTGATTTAATTCCATAATTCTTTGTTCTTGTGCCTCAGATAATTCCATCCCCAATTCTGCTGCAAGCATGAATGTATGTATTTGAAATTCTATGGGTAATAGGACTTATTTTCCATACACCAACTAATATGGACTGAACCTAGTTTTGTTTTTCCATGTTATCCTATATGCCCATAGTGCATCTCTCAATTTCTCTGACTAGTCCTTTCTATTTATTTGTACAATTTTTGTCATGATGTTCTCTAAGACTCTATTTGTTGATTCCACTTGTCCGTTTGCTTGAGAATGATACAGAGTTGATTTTCTATGTTTGATCTTGTATTTATTAGTAATATCTTGAAAAATATTTGATGTGAACAGTGTGCCTTGGTTTGTTACTATCTGTCTTGGAACTCCATACCTTACAAATATCTCTTCAAATAGAAAAGACACAACAACATCTTTTATTGCATGTGCTACTGCCTTTGCCTCCACCAACTTAGTTACATAATTTGTACATACCAGGATGTACTTCTTTCCATTTGATGGAGGTTTGATTGGTCCCACAAATTCTAAAGCCCACTGTTCAAATGGTTCAATCAGTACTTGTGGCTTTAATGGCATTTCATCTGATGCCACTAGTCTCCCAATTATTTGGCAGCTATCACATCTCTTCACATAGGCCTTGGATTCTTTGAAGATGGCCGGCCAGTAGTAACCAAGTTTCAGCACTTTGTATGTTGTCCGCTTGTCTGCAAAATCACCACCACATCGCTCGTCATGAAATTCTTTCAAAATATCAATAATATCATCTTCTCTAACACAATTTCTAATCATTAAATCAGCACCGGCATAAAAGATCTCTCCGTTGACCCAACTATATCTAGCACCTTCTCTAATTATTCTTCTTTTCCATTTATTTGTGTAATGATATGGTAGGATTCCAGATGATAAATAGTTCATCTGGAAAATTATCTGATACTATATTTGGATCACCATGTGAATGAAGTCTTGATATAAAGTCTCCAACTTGATTATCCTTACCTGGTCGATTTTGGGAAGTAATGTTAAATTATTGCATTAATAACAACCATCTAGTTATTCTTCCATTTGTGATTGTTTTTTTCATTAAATATATTATGGCTGAATGATCCGTATGGATGAAAACTTGATAACCTATTATGTAATATCTAAATTTATTAACTACATGTACTACAACTAACATTTATTTTTCTGCAACAATGTAGTTCAATTGTGTCGGTATTAAGTTTTTTATTATGAAATATATGGCATAATTAAACTGATTCACTTTATGTCCAAGTGATGCTCCGATATCAGTGTCAGATGCATTACTTGAAATATGAAATGGAAAAGACCCAAAGAATGGGTGCAATTGACAAATTTTCTTTTAATTTTTCAAATGCATTTTGAAAATTATTTTTCCATTGGAATTCTACATCTTTTGCAAGTAACTTGAATAATGGATAGTTGTAGACCATTGAGAATTTGCGAGTGTAGGTGAATTTAAACATGTACTGAGTGTTGGAATACACGATGTGAAGAAGTTGGGTTGAGGACCGGCTCTGAGCTAGGGATTTCTTTCGAATGGCGGATCTCTGAGCATCTACAGGCTAGGCATGCCTCAAGCCATGAGGGTAGTGCGATGTGATGGGCATACCTCCCTTGTCAGGGCCTCGCTTCCACTTGGACTTTTCCAGGTTAGCCATGAACAACGTTTTTCGAGGTGGGAAGACCGCTTGGTTTTAACCCTAGCCAGAAATATGGTAATGGTTTTATTTGCCTTTCTTGCCTCGCGACAGGGTTTTACTTTTGATCTTCAGCGGGTTTTCAGTTTCAGTGCTGTCAGGCTAGGGTTTGGTATTAACCACAGAGATGGGGCTCGATCGTGACTACGTGGATGTAGAGCCAGTGCCAAAGGACTTACTTACCATCTGGGGACATGAAATTTCAGCTCAAAATCTTGAACGCTATTTCCCAAAGTTGACTGTGAAATCCGCCTTTCCAAGCAAGGAAGAAGGTGTAGATCCTTTCCCCTCCAGATCTGTACGCATAGTTTCTCCTGGCGCTTTGAAGGATGACTTCTCAGTTCTCTCCTGTAGCGGTGGTTTTCCCGGAGGTGAAGGTTCTGGTAGTGACATCATTAGTGTTCAAAGGCCTCTTACTCTCTCCTCGGGGCCAGATCTCTCAGTTTTCCCTCCTCTTACCGGAGGTTTAGAAGATGTGGTGGCAAGCTGCGGCTTGCATGTGCAGAAAGGGACTTTAGCGGCAAAAGAAAAAGGTTGTAAAAGGCTAGATTCTGAAGGAGGGGTTTCTTGGGTAGCTGGACGTGAAAAAAGAGCCCCGCTCCAGAGCCAAAAGCTGGTCACAAACCCTGGATGCTTAGAAAACTTCTCTGTTCAGGCGAGCTGGGCTCAGTGTCAGAAGGATATCTGGGATGGAGGTATAGCCCGCAGACCTAGGAACGATAGCCAATCAAAGTTAATTGAGGTAGGCACAGAGTTTAGTCTTCCGGGGGAAATCGATCCTGGGCTTATCACAGCTCTTGACAAGGGTCAGCCTGATAGGGAACCCTTGGGTGAGGGGTCAATGTTTCGTGAATACCGCGGCTTGGAAGATAGGTGACAGGAGTCGCCAGATCTAGAGGTTACAGATGCTCGGCCGAAGAAGGAGTCAGGGGATGGTGACGTGCAGATGGTGGCAGTGGGAGGAAAGCGCAAAAATCAAAATCCTATCAAGAAGAAGGAGCTTCGCCCTAGCTGCACCCTTGGAGTGGATATCCTGGTAGAAGAAGAAATGGCAGCATCCGAAATAAGACTAGTTGGCAGAGTGCGTGGGAGAAAATACTCCGTTGACTACATCTGGGACTAGGTTCAGACAAAATGGGCAAATGTGCCAGGAAAACCAGTGGAGATTAAAGTCCTGGATAGAGGATGGTTCACTCTGCGCTTCGACCATAAGGATCATGTTAACTGGGTTCTCGACAGGAATTGGTGTTTTGGCAAGCGCCCAGTTCTGCTCCATATATGGACCCCCATTTTCGATGCCCAGACTGAAAAAATGAATGAATCCCCAATTTGGGTTAAACTGCCAGGGCTCCCTCTCCAGTTTTGGGTTGATTCAATTTTCACTTCCATTGGGAACACTTTGGGTAATTTTTTGGAAGTTGACAGGTCCTTCGTTCAAACAAATGATCTCAGTGTGGCACGGATTCTTGTAAGCCTCAACCCCAGAGAAGGGCTCACGGATGCCATGACTTTAAAATACAGAGAGATGGAATTCCTTCAAAATTTGGACTACGAGAATTTTCCATTCCGTTGCCACAGATGTCATAAATATGGACATTTGGCCAAAGAATGTCCTCTGGGTCATCGCCGCAAAAGAAACCATTACAAATTTTCCAGAAGGTCGATGGCCTATCCAGCTCCAGATTTAGGCAAGGAGGTTCCGTAGGAACCCATGGAAGAGGACTTAGAGGATGATATGGAGAATGTGGCATTCAACGTCCCTGTGCAGTAGGATGTCCCTGACCCGCTCCCTGAGAATGCACCTGCACTTTCCACCTCTCTGACCCCCACTGCAGCTGAGACAACAAGGGCTTCACAGGCAGGTATGCCTCTCTCTCTCCCCTCTTCCCTTTGTTTTTCTGATTCTGCTTCTGTCTTTGTTGTTTCTAAGCCTAGTCCTTCCAGGCAGCTTCAGATGGAGTTCTCCACCTTAAACATAAACTCCTCTCCAATCGATAGCCTGATTGTTTCGGTGCCTCCGCCCTCTGACCTCCCTCCTCCTTCTCCCTTAGACCTCCCGGTTCCCTGTTGCCCTATGGAGCCTACTCCCACCTCTGCTTCTCCCCCTTACAACCTGAGATCTCTATCTAACCATCTTGGGAAAGACACTGTACCCGGAGGTTTAGAGCAGGACTCGGTGCCTATTGGGCCCAGAAAAACGAGAGGTAGAAAATCAAACATTTCAAAGGCAAAACACAAGGCTAAGATCGACATTGTTGATGGAAAAAAAAATCTCTGACTGGGGTGCTTAGAGCAGCAAAGCCACCCCCTGATATTTTGAAATGATCCTTCTTTCCTACAACTGTAGGGGGTTAGCTAGTCAACCCAAGAAACTAGCTTTAAGGGATTTGATCAGAACTTACAATCCAGACATTCTTATGCTTCAAGAAACCCTTGGTAAAGGGGAGGATATCATAGCTCTTCTCTCCAAACTGCTTCCCAGCTGGCTCTTTTAGGCCCTCGATGCAAATGGCCACTCTGGTGGGGTGGTCACCGGCTATAAAGTGGGAAACCTCAGAGAAATATCTGCTTGGGGGTTTGAAAATTCCCTGGCGCTGGAACTTTATTCTAAGGAGCTCTGTCTCCCTCTCCTTCTCCTTAATGTTTATGGGCCCTGTCAGGAGAGGGAGCTATTCTGGTCTTCCTTTTTTCTTAAACCTTTTCTTGCCCATCCTAATCTGATCACAGGAGGTGACCTCAATTTTTCTCTGGGGGTCTCAGAATCCTGGGGAGCCAATGCCCGAGCCGACCCCTTAACTGATTTCTTCCTCTCTAAGATTTCCTCCTCCCACCTGGTTGATCTCTCGCTCCTTAAACCCCGACCTACCTGGTGAAATAAAAGAGTGGGCGATGACTGGGTGGGAAAGAAACTGGATCGTTTTCTCTTGGGTGAAGATTTAACTGAAAAATTATCTATCTTCTGGCATTGGGTGGGTGAAGGGGGCCTGTCTGACCATTTCCCGATCCTGCTGGAGGCAAAAGGAAATCTTAAAAAACTAGGGTCCCCCTTCAAATTCAACTCCTCTTGGCTTTCGGATGATTCCTTTATAGCCCTCTTTCACTCTACTTGGAGAAGGGATGAGCCAGAATTTTGGGAGGAGCTGAGTCGAAGTAAGGATTTTATGAACAACCTTAAAAGATTGAAGACAACAACTAAAGAATGGGTTATTCAAAAATCCCTTAAGGAAGATGAGGAGCTGAGGGTTGTAAATGCAAAACTTAATCTACTGGAAGACCCTGAAGGGGGTGGCTACACCACCCTGGCTTCTCGAGATAGAATTCGGAAGCTCAAAGCAGCTAGAAGGAAAATCCTCCAGGTTGTTAGAGTCAGCCTTTGCAGCCTTCCTTCAGTGATCAAACATGCTCTTACAAAGTGATTTTAAGGTGTCAAGGTCAAATTTTGTCATTTCAAAGAGTCTTCAAGCAAAATTTGATCACTAGGCATTAGGTCTAGGGTTGGTCTTCACTCTTTTCAAATTTGTCCAAATGTCAGTCCATGTCACCATTCAGCTGAGTGTACCATCATTCAGAGAGTTTTCATCATCATGTCAAGTTCCATTGGGTCATTTTACAGCTTGTTCATGCTTCAGTTGTGCCTTGGTAAGGTCCATTTCCCTCTCCTAGGGTTTTGGAGGTAATTTCTCTTGGATGGTCAAATCATCGGAAAAAATTGTATCCTGATGATCACACACCTTCCCCTATCCTTAATATACCGTATTAAACACTTCCCATCACTGAGATCCCTCAAATTCCTCATTTTTACACAAACCCTAGTTTCTTGCCACAACTTGGCAATTTTCTAGGCTAGGCCTGTGTTTTGCCCTTTTTGACCCCTTCCCCTCACTCAATCTCTGCGATTCCACTTTCCCCTGCTTCCTAACATCCCTCCCTACTTCCCAAAATTTCCCCAAGAATTTAGAAGCCCCTTATCCCCTTCATTTCGCTTCATTTCGACAAAATTCCTTGTTTCACACATCGGGGTAAGTTTCACTCAAAAGATGTTTGAGAGCAATCAAAGATGAATTTGGAAACCTGAGAAAGAGTTTTGTCCAAAAACATCCCAAGGAAAATGGATATACTCGTTTTACGGTATCATGGTTTTAGAGAAATATCAAAAATACCGTTGCCTCAGGAGAATTGAATGCACCTCTGAAGTGACCTTGGGAAAATAAAGTTTTCTCCTAGCATGTTTGGCTAAATGACTTACTTGATGATTCAAAGGATAACTAAACAGAAATACCTTTCAAATGAGATATCATGATATCAATTTGGAGTTGAGGAAGACCTTCAAAAGTTGACTGCAACAGCGCTCTGCCTTGAGGCAGCCTCATTCTGCTCATTTTGACTAGTGTTGGGAGATTTGATTTTTTACAGGGTAAATCAAATACAAATTGCATAATTCCACTTGTGTTGGAAATTAGACTCCAAGATCTTTCCAACGACCTATCACACGCCCGATTTGGACACCGGGAAGGCCTCCAAAAGCTTCCTGAAAAATGCACTATGTGGCAAGAGGCATGCGACCCACTTGAAGAGGTTAAGCCCACTCATCAGACGAGAAAATTCATTTTGCTTGATTCGATTCTAATCGGCTCCAAAAGCTTCCAAACAGGTTTTAATTATTTTTCAATGGATTTTTAGCATGATTATGATATTATTGATGTTGGGAAAGAGGCCATGTTGGGAGAAGAATCTATAAACCCTATATTCATTTCAAAATTCGCTCCATAGGGTTTGAGAAGTGATGTTGGTCATTTGAAATTGGTGTCAAAACCTGCATTTATCAAAACACTCTTATGCCATTGTTGTGTATGCTTTATCACTACTGTCATTACATTATTTCCCTCACTGCTGAGATCATTGTTATTATACCACAGTCCCATTTTTATGCCACTATTTCACATCCTTCATTTCCTTTGTTCCCATGTGGTAAAACCCTAAATCTATCACCTGTTATCCCTTCCCTCCATTGGAAAAATTTTGATGGCCACAATATTCAAATATTATTCCTTAGATTTCATTTACATTTTTTTATTTCACCTATTCCCATTCCCAAAAATCCTCACTATCACTATTTTCCCATATCACTTGCAAATTGACCATATCCCTAAACCCCTCAAACAGTGGTTGTCCCCACACTTGACAGTACTTTATCCTGTGGTTTTTCCCATAGCACTGTATTACATGTGTGACATTCATTGGGTTTTGAACATACATTAAAATCTTGCTTTCACTGCACCTATATGAGCATCCATATTGCAAATATCTTGTTCAAAGCCATGTCAAAGACGGATTCAATTTATGAGTAAGGATATGAGCAGGACAGGGACTCAATCGTTGAGGTTGATTTACTGAGATGGAGCATAGCAGTGTGCCAGTAGTGGTAACATATAAGAGAGGCCACAGAGCTTTGTTTGCAGCATCACGACGAGTACTATCTCCACATGGGGTGGAAGGGGTCTCGTTGACTTCATCAGCAGCGCGAGTACTATCTCCACATGGCGTGGAAGGGGTCTCGCCTTCTTCATCGGCGTAGGTACATTACTTAGGTTCGGGACGGAGACTAAGGACATGCCCGTCACATGAAAGGCCATTTTGAGCTCGCATGCATGTCTGCTGCGCCGAGAATGAAGATTACGGAGAAGAGTAGGTTGAAGCGAAGCACTAAAACGATTGAAAAACCTGGTCACTCAGTTTGGCGATCGTGAAATAACTGGAGCAAGATAAAATTGGAAGTCTTCACTCCAAATTGCTCCAAATTTGAGCAAATTCGGAGAAAATTTTGTCATTTTGAAATTTTTTGGTCTAAAAACAGGTTTTTCAGTTAAGTGGGTCTCGCACTCATATGCTCACTTTTTTTTGGGACACTTGCTAAAGGAAATTTTTACATTTTTGGATTTTTCATGGTAATTTATGCATCCTCAGACATTACCTAAGCATTTCATCAGATTCTGGATGGTCAAAGAGCTCGAAAACACCATGAAAACCACCTTGCTGTCACCTTTTGCACCAGCAGGAAGTACTTCTGGGAGAAAGAAGTTTTGGAGGGTCAAATGAGCTCCAAATTTGGAAATTCCACTTGGGTTGGATAGTCAACATCCAGGGATTTCCAACGAGCTATCATGAGCTCAATTTGGATGCCGGGAAGTACTTCAAAATCAGGCTGAAAGTTATGCGACCCACTTGGCTCAGGCATGCGACCCACTTAAAATTTTGGCTGAATTTTCAACTTCCAGCTCGGAATTTCGGCCAGTTGGGACCAGTTTTGCTTGTGGATGAAATTTTTGGGTTTTCATGATATAAATTGATGGTTAGCATGTAACTTTAGCTCATTTTTACCTATTCTAGAAGATTCACTCTCAAAAAAGTGAAAATCATGTAAATGAATCAGTTTCCACTCTTTTAGAGGCAAGCTGTTAGCTGCCTAGATTTTAGTTCCTTGATTAGAATTTGGTTGAAATTAAAGCCCCTAAGGAAATTCGCTTCCTAAGAGGTGTGGGAAGAGATAGGATGGTCTATATGATGTAATTTCTCAATCATTTCGAGAGGTTGGAGAGGTGGGACTCTTGGAGACTTTTTGATATCATTGTACATATTTTTCATGTTTTAGCTGAGAAAGATCGAGGAGTTTCAGACACTTGTTGGATCTGTGGTGTTCTGTTCTTGATGGTGTTTCCTCTTTGTTTTTACGCCAATTTTCTTCATGTTTAAATGTATGCCATCCTTTCATATGCTTCTGAACTTAATTGAATAAGTGAATAAGGTTGAATCCATTGTTTCAGTGCTCGGCCTTTGAATTCAGTTAATTCTACATGTTTTCGACTGTTTGAAGAGGATCCAAGTTCTTCTTTGCCCTCTTCAGCTCCTCGTCAGTCTAATCTGTCCATATATCCAATCAAAAGCATCAAGTCCGTCACCTACCTCGCCCCAACTTGAAATCTGCAAAGGTCTGACCTTATCCCCGGACCCAAAATCTGTTTTCCCATTTCTCCAGCGAAAACCCAAAAACCAAAAAATCAAACATACCTATCTCTTTACTAGCCTAAAATCAGTTCCTATTGTAAGTCATCTCGTATCCTATTGCTCATTTTATCGAGATTGACGGAGAGAGCCCTCTCCTGTCCTCGTAGGGCTAGCTACGAGGCTGAGCGTGGTTTGATGTAGCCTTGAGTTTACTTCATTTCAGCCTGAGGTAGATTTGAGCGCTAACATAGTGGCGACCATACTGGGGAAAAACTCAAAACGTTTGCTTGTTATAGACGGAGTCTGAAGTCACGCCAGGTAGCCTTCGAAACGTTGTTGCTATGCATCAGCGAAGTAGATAAACGCTGCTTCAGTCGATCTCCGGTATAACTTGTAATCGTAGTATTTAACTTGTAAATTGCCCCAGTACATGTATCAAGTTCAGATCTGATCTTTGATGGTGAACAACGGTCAGACATCGCAAGGCTGAAATCATTCACCTGGCGACTTCATTCACTGAAAGATCCAGACAATCAATGCTTCATGGTGACTTCACTACAGGGAGATCAGTAGCTGTGAGATTTTCAAGATGGACCGAATCACAAGAAGATATGCTCCCATGAGCCGAGATCACATTCCAGGTTTTCCGAATAAGATGCCCAAGGTAGATTGGTCCAGGAATCTGCCTACTTTTAACGATGATGGTAAGAAAGATGCTTCTTTACATCTGATTAGATTTCACATGCATATTCGCAAGTTGAAGGTGGCTTTTCCTGAAGATTGTTTGATGAAGATATTCCTAGCCACTCTGGAAGGTGAAGCCCAATCTTGGTATGAAAATTTGCCGCTGGCCTGTATGTATTGTTTAAAGGATTTTCATGCCCTGTTCATTGAAAGATATCAAGTATCTTATCCATCATTAAATTTAGTTCATGACTGTTGCAAACATGCTTCTACTTTTATTGAAAGCCTTCAGAAATATTATGAAGATGATAATTTCATGGATGATGAGATCATGGAAGCATTGTATGAAAACCCATTTCAGCAGCATAAAGACGATCATGAGAATTTGCAGCAGGATCAAGATCTTAGTGTGGTAAAAGATGAAGGAATTTTGCATCTTGATAGTGAACAGGAATTACATGAAATGGATCAGCAGTATGAGGAAAATTTGTATACTCCTTCACTTGAAATCAATGAAGACAATCATTGTTTGAGCAAAAGAAAACAAAAGGTATTATCTCCTCTGTCTGAAGATGAGATAGATCAGCTATTGAAAGGTCATGTTCCAGCTCAAGTTAACACAGATCTACAGTGTGCACATGGTAAAGAAAGTGATGGTGGAACTTCTTCCTTTTCTGAAATGGATGACAGTCCTGTAAGCAGCTTTATAGATCAGCAGGTTGAAGATGTCTATATGGCTAAAAGAGATGAAAGAGAAAGTGTCATTTCAGATCTGTCCATGGAAGAAGACAGCGTGCAAGAAAGTCAAGTTTCAAATGCAGATTGTGATAATGTCCACTCAGTCATATCAGATCCAGATTCAGATTGTAATGACCAAGCATACCTTGTACCGAATCCTGAAAAGGAGAGTTTTACTGTTGAGATCATAGACAGAATTTTTGATTCAAATGTTGTCAGTTCATCATAACAGAATCTTCATAAAGAGGTAATCCAATCAGTTGATGTACGACAAGATGGGATCTTCATTCAAGTAAGTGAAACAGTTCCTTTGGATGAATTTATGGTAGATGCTAGAAATGTCATGTTTGGGTATCAAGAATCAGCTGAAGTTTCTTTCCTTGTGATTGATGACTATAATGAAAATCCGGCTGTCCTATCATATGAAGATGACCTATCATACTTTCAGAGTACAAAAGATCAAAACATTCCGGATTGCCTTTCATTTTCTTCATATGTCTCATGTGTTGAAATGTTTTCTCAAGAAGAGATCTTCTCATCTACCTGTTCAGAGTTTTTTGAAGCCCAGGAGCATACTTTTACTGAAGTACATGATAAAGAAAGATCAGAAGCAGGAGAAAAAGACACCTTGTTTCTTCAGCAGGAGGTAAATCTTCATGTTTTTCAGGATCCAATGGCAGATTTGTTACAGTCAGCAGTGAAGGTGTTTATTGCAGTGTTCAGTGATGAAGGATATCATGGTCAGTTATGTTTTTGGATGCCCAGTTATCAGTTTGTATTGTTGACCAGGAGATTTGATCGGGAGAATCAGTTAGCAAGGCATCTGCTTGACTGGTTACATTGGAAAGCCAATTATACATGATTGTACATATTTCATTAGTATGCAGGTGGTTGTCATCATGATTGTACATATTTCATTAGTATGCAGGTGGTTGTCATCATGATTCCAAATCTTGATGGATTGCTGCCTTTTTTCCAAAAGCTTTGTAAAGTCTTGTTTTAAGTCAGTCATGAGTCATTTGTGTTTGGTCTGTTGAGTCAGTTTTTTCAAGTTATTTCAGTTTGCCATCGAGTCAAGTTTCAGTCAAGTTTCATTCAGTTTTCAGTCAAGTTTTCATTCAATAAATGTGTCAAAGGTTTTGTGTTATCCGTTCAAATAATGATTCCATTGCCCAATGGATAAGGCACTGGTCTGCTCTCCCAAAGTTCTACGGTTCTTGGCACCTCCAAGGAGCTACCATCCCCATTGGAGCCAATGTTAGAGTCAGCCTTTGCAGCCTTCCTCCAGTGATCAACATGCTCTTACAAAGTGATTTTAAGATGTCAAGAGGTCAAATTTTGTCATTTCACTGAGTCTTCAAGCAAAATTTGGTCACTAGGCATTAGGTCTAGGGTTTGTTTTCACTCTTTTCAAAGTTGTCCAAATGTCGGTCCATGTCACCATTCAGCTGAGTGTACCATCATTCAGAGAGTTTTCATCATCATGTCAAGTTCCATTGAGTCATTTTACGCCTTGTTCATGCTTCAGTTGTGCCTAGGTAAGGTCCATTTCCCTCTCCTAGGGTTTTGGAGGTAATTTCTCTTGGATGGTCAAATCATCGAAAAAACTTGTATCCTGATGTTCACACACCTTCCCCTATACTTAATATACCTTATTAAACACTTCCCATCACTGAGATCCCCCAAATTTCTCATTTTTGCACAAACCCTAGTTTCTAGCCACAACTTGGCAATTTTCTAGGCTAGGCCTGTGTTTTGCCCTTTTGGACTCCTTCCCCTCACTCAATCTCTGTGATTCCACTTTCCCCTACTTCCTAACATCCCTCCCTACTTCCCAAAATTTTCCCAAGAATTTAGAAGCCCCCTATCCCCTTCATTTCGCTTCATTTCGACAAAATTCCTTGTTTCACACATCGGGGTAAGTTTCACTCAAAAGATGTTTCAGAGCAATCAAAGATGAATTTTGGAAAAATGAGAGGTTTTTTTGTTCAAAACATGCCAAGGAAGAAAAACCTCTTTCACTTTTTACACAGGTATCATGGTTTTAGCGAAGTATCAAAAATACCGTTGCCTCAGGAGAATTGAATGCACCTCTGAAGTGAACTTGGGAAAATCAAGATTTATCCTATCATGGTTGGCCAAATGACTTGCATGATGAGTCAAATGATAACTAGACAGAAATAAATTTCCAATGAGCTATCATGAGCTCAATTTGGAGTTGAGGAAGATCTTCAAAAGTTGACTGCAACAGCGCTCTGCCTTGAGGCAGCCTCATTCTGCTCATTTTGACTAGTGTTGGGAGATTTGGTTTTTGACAGGGTAAATGAAATCCAAATTGCATAATTCCACTTGTGTTGGAAAGTAGACTCCAAGCGCTTTCCAACGACCTATCACACGCCCGATTTGGACACCGGGAAGGCCTCCAAAAGCTTCCTGCAAAATGCACTATGTGGCAAGAGGCATGCGACCCACTTGAAGTGGATGCGACCCACTTGAAGTGGTTGCGACCCACTTAAATCAGACCCCAGAAAATTCATTTTTTGCGCCCAGATTCGATTCTAATCGACTCCAAAAGCTTCCAAACAGGTTTTAATCATTGTTCAATGGATTTTTAGCATGATTATGATATTATTGATGTTGGGAAAGAGGCCATGTTGGGAGAAGAATCTATAAACCCTATATTCATTTCAAAATTCGCTCCATAGGGTTTGAGAAGTGATGTTGGTCATTTGAAATTGGTGTCAAAACGTGCATTTATCAAAACACTCTTATGCCATTGTTGTGTATGCTTTATCACTGCTGTCATTATATTATTTCCCTCACTGCTGAGATCACTGTTATTATACCACAGTCCCATTTTTATGCCACTGTTTCACATCCTTCATTTCCTTTGTTCCCATGTGGTAAAACCCTAAATCTATCACCTGTTATCCCTTCCCTCCATTGGCAAAATTTTGATGGCCACAATATTCAAATATTATGCCTTAGATTTTATTTACATTTTGTTATTTCACCTATTCCCATTCCCAAAAATCCTCACTATCACTATTTTCCCATATCACTTGCAAATTGACCATATCCCTAAACCCCTCAAACAGTGGTTGTCCCCACACTTGACAGTACTTTATCACTGTGGTTTTTCCCATAGCACTGTATTACATGTGTGACATTCATTGGGTTTTGAAAAAACATTAAGACTTTGCCTTCACTGCACCTATATGAGCATCCATATTGCAAATATCTTGTTCAAAGCCATGTCAGAGACGGATTCAGTTTATGAGCAAGGATATGAACAGGACAGTGACTCAACCGTTGAGGTTGATGTACTGAGATGGAGCATAGCAGTGCGCCAGTAGTGGTAACATATCAGAGAGGCCACGGAGCTTTGTTTGCAGCTTCACGACGAGTACTATCTCCACCCGGGGTGGAAGGGGACTCGTTGACTTCATCAGCAGCGCGAGTGCTATCTCCACATGGCGTGGAAGGGGTCTCGCCTTCTTCATCAGTGCAGGTACATTCATAGGTTTAGGACAGAGACAAGGACATGCTTCGTCACATGAAAGGCCATTATTGGGCTCGCATGCATGTCTGCAAAGCGAGAATGAAGATTCTGAAGAGGAGGTTGAGCGAAGCACTAAAACGGCGGAAAAGGCCTAATCCACTTCGGATTTTGGCCGAGGCTTCGTTGACTGGGCAAGATACATGATGGAGGATCTTCGCTCCAAATTTGAGCAAATTCGGAGAAAATTTTGTCATTTTGAAATTTTTTGGTCTAAAAACAGGTTTTTCAGTTAAGTGGGTCTCACACCCATATGCTCACTTTTTTTTGGGACACTTGCTGAAGGAAATTTTTGCATTTTTGGATTTTTCATGGTAAGTTATGCATCCTCAGGCATTACCGAAGCATTTCATCAGATTCTGGATGGTCAAAAAGCTAAAAAACACCATAAAAACCACCTTGTTGCCACCTTTTGCACCAGCAGGAAGTACTTCTGGGAGAAAGAAGTTTTGGAGGGTCAAATGAGCTCCAAATTGGGAAATTCCACTTGGGTTGGATAGTCAACATCCAGGGATTTCCAACGAGCTATCATGAGCTCAATTTGGATGCCAGGAAGTACTTCAAAATCAGGCTGAAAGTTATGCGACCCACTTGGCTCAAATGCGACCCACTTAAATTTTTGCTGAATTTTCAACTGCCAGCTCAGATTTTCGACTAGTTTGGACCAGTTTTGCTTGTGGATGAAATTTTTGGGTTTTTATGATGTAAATTGATGGTTGGCATGTAACTTTGGCTTATTTTTATCTATTCTAGAAGATTCACTCTCAAAAAAGTGAAAATCATGTAAATGAATCAGTTTCCACTCTTTTAGAGGCAAGTTGTTAGCTGCCTAGATTTTAGTTCCTTGATTAGAATTTGGTTGAAACTAACCCCTGAAGGAGGAATTCGACCCCTAGAGGTGTGGGAAGGGGTTAGAGTGATCTATATATTGTAATTTCTCAATCATTTTCAGAGGTTGGAGAGGTTGGACTCTTGGGAGACTTTTGATATCATTGTACATATTTTTCATATTTTGGCTAAGGAAAGATCAGGGGTTTTGCGGCACTTGTTGGGATCCTTGTGGTGTTCTGTTCTTGATGGTGTTTCCTCTTTGTTTACTGTAAGTTTCTTCATGTTTAAATGTATGCCATCCTTTCATATGCTTCTGAACTTAATTGAATAAGTGAATAAGGCTGAATCCATTGTTTCAGTGCTCGGCCTTTGAATTCAGTTAATTCTACATGTTTTCGACTGTTTGAAGAGGATCCAAGTTCTTCTTTGCCCTCTTCAGCTCCTCGTCGGTCTAATATGTCCATATATCCAATCAAAAGCATCAATTCCGTCACCTACCTCGCCCCAACTTGAAATCTGCAAAGGTCTGACCTTATCCCCGGACCCAAAATCTGTTTTCCCATTTCTCCAGCGAAAACCCAAAAACCAAAAAATCAAACATACCTATCTCTTTACTAGCCTAAAATCAGTTCTTATTGTAAGTCATCTCGTATCCTATTGCTCATTTTATCGAGATTGACGGAGAGAGCCCTCTCCTGTCCTCGTAGGGCTAGCTACGAGGCTGAGCGTGGTTTGATGTAGCCTTGAGTTTACTTCATTTCAGCCTGAGGTAGATTTGAGCGCTAACACAGGTGAAGGAGGAAAGTTTGCGTTTAAAGAGCAGGGCTATCTGGCTACAAGAAGGGGATGAAAATACAATTTTTTTCCAGTATTACGCCAAAGGAAGGAAAAATTTAAACACCATCTAGGAAATGCCAAAAGAAAATGGGGAAAAGGCACAGTCCTTTGAAGAGCTTGCCTCTTTAGGGGTTGCCCACTTCAAAGAACTTTTCAAAGCCCCAGAAGAAGCCTCCATTACTGAAGTTATAAGAGTAGCTCAATTCTTTCCAAGCTTCATTGATGAAGAAGGGAATGAATTTTTGATGTCTCCAGTTTCTAAAGATGAAGTGGAAGCTACTCTTAAGTCGATGAAAAAAGAGAAAAGTCCAGGACCGGATGGTTGGATACTGGAATTCTTCCTCCACTTTTTTGACTCTCTCGGTGACGACCTGGCAGCGGTTATTGAAGAATCCAGGTTCTCAGTTTTGGTCTATCAGCCTCTAAATTCCACCTTCTTGACCCTCATCCCTAAGTTTTACCATCCTTCCTCCTTCAACAACTTCCGCCCCATCTCCTTGTGCACCTGCTTATACAAGGTCATTGCAAAAGTCATTGCCTCTAGGTTGAAACCCTTCCTCTCCAAAAACATCTCTGCGGAACAATTTGGTTTTTTGGATGGCCGAAAAATTCATGAGGCTATTGGTGTAGCCCAGGAAACTCTTCACAGCCTGAAAAAGAGCGGGAAAAAAGGGGCTATTATCAAAATTGATCTCTCTAAGGCCTTCGATAGAATCAGCTAGATGTATTTGAGGCTTCTCCTAACGCATCTTGGTTTTAGGTATGATTTTGTAATATGGATCATGGGGTGTGTTACTTCGACTTCGATTGCTGTCCTGATCAATGGTGCTGCTTCTGATTTTTTCAATCCTCAAAGAGGCTTGCGCCAGGGATGCCCTCTCTCACCCTTGTTGTTCCTTCTTACAGCAGAAGGAATCAGTCTAATGATCAAAGAGGAAAAGAGACAAGGTGAACTGAAAGGGATTGAAGTTGGGCTTAACCTTTGGGTGACCCACCTTCTCTTTGTCAATGATATTCTCTTATTTTGTGATGGGAGTCGGGATGATTGCCGCTGTCTGAAAAGGATCTTAGATCTCTTCTTAAAAGCCACGGTTCTGGTTATAAATTAACAGAAATCCTCCATAACAACTTTAGGGCTCTTGATTACAGAAGTGAATAGAGCTAAAGAGCTGCTCTCTTTTGAAGCTAAGTCCCTACAGGACCTTTTCAAATATCTCGGGTTCTTTCTCAAGCCCGATTCTTACAGGGTACAAGATTGGTCCTGGCTCCTGGAAAAAATTGAGGATAGAATGAAGCATTGGAGTTTTAAATGGCTATCTAGGTCAGGCCGCTTAGTCTTAATCAAATCTGTGGTTATGGCCATCCCGGTCTACTGGGCTAGCCTCATCTGGGTGTCGAAGTGCATTCTGCTGAAAATCAACAAAATCTGTAGAAGATTCTTATGGGCTGGCCAGAAGAAGGACCATGTCACTCCTTGGGTTGCATGGGACAAAATTTTCAGACCAAAACGTTGGGGTGGATGGGGGATAAAGGACTTGTATCCCTTCTCTAGGTCCTTAGCTGCTAAACTAGCTTGGAGACTGGTCTTCTCGAACAATCTTTGGATTGTTGTAACCAAAAGAAAGTATATTGACCCAATTTCGCCACTGGATTGGATCAGATTGCCCAATAAATCATCAAAAAACTCATTAGTGGTATGGAAAGCCTTGGTGGCAGCTGTACAGATTATCGAAAAAGGCTTGGCATGAAATGTGGGCAATGGTAGATCAGTCAACCTTGGTAGAGACCCTTGGGTGGGCTGTCCGGATTCCTTTTCCCTCTCACGAGACCTTGTCAAACATTTAAATAACAAAGGGCTCTTCTTCCTCCACCAAATTTCTGACCCTGCAAACTCTTCAATCTGGCGACAGGAGTGGCTTTCTGGGGAAGCTCTTGTTTTAGAAGAAAGGTGGTAAGAGGAATGGAGGGCCTTCTGAGCAGGCTTGTTGAACTCACACATTCGTATTAACGATGAGCCAGATGAACTGAGATGGGTACATTCTCAGACAGGTTTTTACTCTCCAAAATGGGATATGACTGGCTTATGACTCAAAAAGGGTGGGAGGAACCAAGCTGGTGGGCAAAGCCACTGTGGAAATTGAAAGGGCCAGCCAAGTCTTGGCTATTCTTCTAGTGTGTTCTTCAAAAGAAAGTTCCCACCTGGGATTTTCTCTAGAAAAGGAGGAAAAATGGGCCCGGGTGGTGCTCTCTGTGCAAGGAGAGCGAGGAAACTTCACAGCATATTTTCCTTTCTTGCCCCTTTTCAAAAAGCCTATGGAATGAAATGCTAAGATTGACCAACACCCCCCTAAGTTGGGAGGGGGAGGAGATATCTGAGGCTTGGAAACATTGGTGGCAGAACGCTCCCAATGATCAATTCAGATTGATGCCATTGTTGGTTGTTTGGGGAATCTGGCTTGCCAGAAACCATTTGATCTTCAAAGACACCTCCTTTCCCATTGCCAGATTAGCAGCAGAAGGGGTGGCCATTTACGAAAACATTCCCTCTCCTTCACCCTCACAGAGTATCAGGCCTGTTCAGAAAGAAGATAGAAAGGGCTCCATCCCCTGGGCTTACTTTGATGGGGCCTCAGATATGAACAAAAGATTTGGAGCTGGCATGGTTATCTACTTTCCCTCGGGGAAACTCCTCAAAGCCTCCATTGGACTCGGCACCGGAACAAATAACTTTTCTGAGCTAAAATCTTTACATCTTCTTCTTTGTTGGCTCTCCTTGTGCAATGAGCATGAGGCACAGATCTTTGGTGACTCTTTGAACACAATTAAGTGGACCAATGGCTTGCAACATTGCAGGAACTTTCTTTTAACTCCTTTGCTTTATGAGATCATTTGAGTTTTAAAAAAAAATTCTGAGCTCCATATTTGTCATATTTTTAGGGAACGAAACATAGAAGTAGACAACCTTTCTAAAAAAGGCTCTGAGCAGGCTCTGGGCGCATGGACAGTAGAAGAAGTGGTTGACGGGGTGGCAAGGTGACTTGCTCCTCCAGTTTTTGCATAACATCTGAGTTGTCTATAGCTCCCCTTTATTTCCTCGTTTTTGTTCTCTTTCGTATCTTCTGTTGTTGTAACTTCTATGTATATGTTAAAATAGTTTGACAGGACTCAGTGTTATTTTCCTCTCAAAGGAGGCCTGAGACCCTACCCATTTTTGAACTCTATATTTATTTCCAAAATGCCAGCACAGTGTCTACTACCTGGCATATTTTGATATTGCGGGTTTCCCCCTTCTCTGTTTCAACTGTTTTCCTAATAGGAAGCCGAGATTTGGGGAGGCTACAGGTTCTTTGCTGTCCTAAAGGATATGTTTTGACAGGGCTGTTTTGAGGGAACACTTGGGAATTCCTACAAACAGCTGATTCTGGTTTCTCTGGAAAACAAGGGAAACAAAAATGCTCTGCATATGCTATGTAACCTTTCTATATTAATAGATGGTTCGATTTTTTTCTGCGAAAAAAAAAAAAACTTGATTAATGGAAAAACTATTTTACTGAAATTTTCAATAAATCTCCTATAGTAGCCTGCATAACCCAAGAGTTGTGGGTGGTATTAAATTCACAATGACTTGAATTTTTGATGGGTCCACCTTGATTCCTAAGGAAGAAATATGGTGTCCCAACACTATTCCCTTAATTAACAATATCATAAAACATTTTTCATTACTGAGTGATAGATTTGTCTCTATGCATATTTTCAACACTTTTTCAAGATTTTGTAAACAATCATCAAATGTTCTGCCATACACAGTGAAATCATACATGTAAAATTCTACACACTCATGGATCAAATCAGCAAAGATTGCAAGGACTGCTCTCTGAAAGGTAGCACATGCATTACATAAACCAAAGGGTAATACATTATATGCATATGTTCCCCATGGGCATGTAAATGTTGCCTTATCTTGGTCTTCTATTGCTATCTTTATCTTATTGTACCCGCTAAATCCATCAATAAATGAAAAGAATTTCTTTCCAGCTAATGAATCTAACACTTGATTAATAAATGGTAAAGGAAAATTATTTTTTAATGTAGCTTTATTGAGTTCTCTATAATCTACACAAATTCTCTACTTCCCATTTTTCTTAGGTACCACAACTAAGGGTGAAACCCATTGACTATCTGAAATAGGATATATAAATCTGACTTGTAACAGTTTTTGTAATTCTTCTTTCACTATTTCCTTCATCATAGGGTTAATCCTTCTTTGTGGTTTCCTTACAGGTTTAATTTGATCATTAGTGTAAATGTGATGGATGCATGTTTTTGGATGAATCCCTTGCATGTCTGTGTAATCCCAGGAAAAATCTTTTGAATATTTTTGTAACAGTATTGTTAGCTCTTGCTCTTGTGATAATTGTAAGTTATCACCAATATTCAAATGTCTCCCAAGGCTAATATCAATGATTTTTCTCTTTGAATTGGTAATTGAATTAAAAGGAAAAATACTTTTGAATGTATTTTGCAATGATTGTATAGTGCAGTTTTCCTGAAAACATTGATTTAAAAGGTGACTAGTAGTTTCGTATTGAGTTATTCTAAGTTGCTCCGAAATATTTGGTTTTGAGATGAAAAGATCTAATAAGTCCTCATTTTCTTCTTCCTCTCTAAAATTATAAAGTTGATTAAGACTAAGAACATATTGAAGCTCTTGTTGTTCCTCTCCATCAAGCCATGATAATAAAGAAGATTGAGCGGGAGGATACAATGTAACATGTTTTATTTCATCTCCATGTGCAATAATCATACTTCCAAACCTTCATCCAATGTAAAAATCTGTAGTGGCTAACCATGGTCTACCTAAAATTAAGGGGAGCCCTCCTAAAAAAAAATTTGGCTACAAAATCAAGAACTCTACAGGATACTCCCATGAATCTAGTGAGACAATGATATCTTCCAATATACCTTCTGGTCAACTTTAGATCTATCTGCAAGTTCTAGGACTGTAGTAGTAGGTCTAATGTTGTTCAGATTCAAATATTTCATAGTCTCTGTAGTCATAACATTTATAGCTGCTCCCAAGTCTATTAAAGTACTTGGCACTGAAAATTTGTTAATCGAAATGGTAACCATAGGAATCCCTGGATCAACATATTTTTCAATGGTTGTGTTTGTAGACATGAGACTAGCTAAACTTCCAATTACCTAGATTTTAAGTGGATCTTTCTTTCTTCTGCCAAATTTCTTAATGCATAATTCCTTTATTGTTTTTGCATATATCAGAATATCTTTAATTTCCTGCAATAAAGGAATTTTGACATATGCATTTTTCAATTCATCCATAATATCAAATTCAAGCAGAGATATTGGGATTTTCTGTTGTACTAATCTCTCCTAATATGGTGGAGTCTGAGTCATAATAGCTTTACCTTTCTAAAAAAAATTGTGCTAGTTGAGGTTGTTGACTTTCTTCTCCTTGTTCAGTTTGTTCTTCTATTATCGGAGGAGAATTTTTCTGTAATACCTTCCTAGACCTTAGGTGGACATCTTGTATGAATAATAGAATATGTAGGATAATATGTTGCTTCCTCCACATGGTATGCTGGTCTATCCACCTTGTTACTTGGATTAGATACTAGCTAAGCTGGAAATTGTGTTGGTCTGGGTGGTGGTTAGTTAGTAGGCAGTTGAAGCTACTGAGGTTGAGTTAACATTGGTTGATTTTGGGGTGGAAATGGAATTGGTTGATGTTGTTGGAATTGTTGGTATTGAGGAAATGGTTGTGGAGGGTATGGTTGTTGATATTGATACTGTTGAGGATAGATATGCTGAGGTGGATCGTTTCCATAACCATATCCCCTCTAACCTTGTGTAGGTTGATTTTGATATTGTTGTGGAGGCCAAGACTATCATGGCATTGGAGCGTTCCATGAATTTTGAGGATATTGAAAACTCTGGGGGTTTTGTTGATCCGAATGGAAAATGGCATCTACACATGGTATTCATCTACCCATGATATTCATCCACCCATGGTATGTATCCACACTTCGTATTCATCCACGCATGGAATTTACCCATGATATTATAAGTGGTTTCTACCCATGGTATTGTAAGTGGTATCTACACATGGTATTGCAACTAAAAAAAAACTATAAATAACAAGCCTCAGTTTGTAAAAGCACAAATTTTCCACCACAATGTAGCTTCTACAGTTATTCTCTTTTTTAATAAAACAAGTTTCTTTGTGGTTTTATTTACTTTGTGTTCTCTCTTTTTTCGGGCATTTTAATTTTGCAGATCTTGTCAGATCCATTTCAACTTTTTAGATCTTGGGGGCCTCCCCCTAAGATCTGGACTAGTGGTATCAGATTTAGGTTATGAATGCATGGGAATGAGGGTTTGAAACATATTTCAGTTTCATTTTCTTGCAGCAATCTTCAGCAAACTCCATGAATTTTTTGGGCGGCGAGTTTTCATATCAGACATGAAAATTTTGGTGAAAATTTCACAAAAAAAAAAGACTAGATCTGGATTCCTTACAAGAAAATACCCAAATTCAAAAAAAAAAATCGGCCGAATTGGAGTTCGGATGAAGGAGATATCACTCATTCAAAATCAGCAATGTTGCAACAATTTTTCTGACGAAAAATAATGGACGGCAGCTCTCCTGCCATTTGTTGTAGTTTTAAGTGAATAATTTCAGATAATTGGTTACATATCTAAGCTCCCCTTGAAAAATCACCCGATTTCAAAAAAAAATCAGTTGAATCAGAGTCCAGACGAGGGATTTATCGCTGATTTAAAATCAGATATTTTTTTCAGTAATTTTATGACGGTGAGACAGTTCCAATGCGAATCTGAGAGTCCATGGTCTCTAGATATCGATTTCAAACACATGAGAATATGCAGAATGATCATTCCATTTCCAAAAATAGGTTATAATAAATATTCCAAGTTATATTGACTGATTTATTCTCATTTTAAATTTGGAGCAGCATTCGGAGCGGGTTCCCTTTGGAGACGTGCCCTCCCACCCCACTTTAGTAGGCACCTACTTCACATTCATCAATTTCAGCATAGCAGCATTCGTCTTGAGTTATTTGGAGACGTGCCCTCCCATCCTAAGCTATGTACGCACCTGCCACTTCATCAACAATCAGCATCACGGTTATGGGTCAACCGCACAAAATCCTTCTCATCAAATTCCATTTGCTAGGCCACACTTTGTTATTAACACAGTTGATCACAAGCATTACAAGGTATCTCTATCCTCAGATCTTCGTTTGTCATGGTTTTGGTTCATCCACAAACCCACACTTCATCGAAGTCCATTTTCTAGGCCGCACACTGTCAATATCACAGTTGGTCACAAGCATTACAGGGTATCTCTATCCTCGAATCTTCGTTTATCACAGTTATGGGTTAACTACGCAAAACCCTTCTCCTCAGTGGCTCTTCATATTCAACAAAGGCTTCTCAGGAGGGAAGTTCATGCAATGGGGACCATTGCTTCTTAAGGAGGGAGGAATGATCCGAATGGAAAATGGCATCTACCCATGGTATTCATCTACCCATGATATTCATCCACCCATGGTATGTATCCACACATGGTATTCATCCACACATGGAATTTACCCATGATATTGTAAGTAGTATCTACCCATGGTATTGACCCATGGTATTGTAAGTGGTATCTACCCATGGTATTGACCCATGGTATCCACCTATGGTATCTACACATGGTATTGCAACTCAACAAAGACTATAAATAACAAACCTCATTTTGTAAAAGCACAGATTGTCCACCACAATGTAGCTTCTACAGTTATTCTCTATTTTAATAAAACAAGTTTCTTTGTGGTTTTATTTGCTTTTTGTTCTCTTTTTTTTCGGGCATTTTAATTTTGCAGATCTTATTAGATCCATTTCAACTTTTTAGATCTTGGGGGCCTCCCCCCAAGATCTAGATCATTTTTTGAGGGAACTGTTGAGGCATCCTTGGTTTCCAATGTCTCCTTGGTGCCATATAGTAGAGAGAATCTACTCCTTGCACTTCTTCTACTTGTAACTCTATTAATTTTTGACAGTTTTTTGCTACATGATTTTCTGTGCAAAGTCCACACACTTTTATACCTTGCAAAGGACATTCCCTGAGTGGATGTTCTTGCCTACACTTTGGATAGAAGATTGCTAAGATTTTATCTTGTTCTTCTTTCTTTTTCTTACTTTTTAAGACATCTAATTGTGTTCCCAAAGTGCTCAAGAGATCTATTTTGAAATTTTCTAGTAAGCTTCCTATCTCTGCTCTTGTTACTACAGTTGTTGCAGATTTGGGAGCTCTTGATGAAATATCTCTCTTTCCACTCTTTGCTCTTCCCCTAGAGTATTTATGACAAATTTCAAAATATCTTCAAATGGTAAATTAGAGATATCTCCTTTTCCCATCACATTAAGGATGTCTAAATATTCATCTTTGATACCCTTAAGAAATATTGTACAGATGGTGTCGAGATTTAGAGAATGATGTTTGGATTTCTGAAAATTGTAAAGAAATATTTCCAAATATTCTTCCCAACTTTCGTCTTCTTGTTGTGTCAATCTAAAAATGTCTTCTTTTGAGTCTCTAGCCCTGCAGTAAGCTTGATACTTTTTAAGAAAAAATTTCTTCATATCATCCTAAGAAGCTATTGTATGTTCTCCTAAACCCATAAACCATTTCAAGGTTGTTGCTTTCAAAGTAGCAGGAAAAAGTCGAAGCTTGTGTGTATCATCCATATATCCATAAATTCTACACAAGATATCAAACTTGAACATGAATGCATCAGGATCTTCTGTTGACATTCCATAGAAATTAGGCAATACAGAAGGTGGAATTTTTTTCATTTGTATTTCTTCTCCTAATATTTCTCTTGCATCTAATATTGGAAAGCCAAAAGTAGTTTCCTAGTCATTGTTATTTTCTTGCTCATTTTCATGTGTTCTTCTGTTTTGATTTTCTCTTCTTGCTTCTTCTTCTATCCTTCTAAGTGCTTCTGCTCTTCTGTCTTCCTCTGCCTTTCTTTCTTCCTCAATTTTTCTTACTTCTTCTCATTTTCTTCTCTATTCCCTTTGTGGTCTTTCATATTCAAGCCTTTGTTCAGGAGTCATGTTTAGCCTATTTTATCCTTATCCTTCTTCAACCATTTCTTGTTCAGAGATATGTAGTGTTTCAATATGCGGTTGATTTTGTATTTCGTCCACTACTTTGTTTTTTTCAAGGACATGTTGCTCTAGTTGTTCAACAACTGGTTTTATTGTATCTTTTTGTTTCCCTAAGGAAGGAGGTTCTTTAGGTGATTGTTTTCTTTTTACCTCCAAGGCTAACAAGATTTGGCTTTCAACTAAAGTTAATCTTTGTCCTGATCTATGTTTTTCCTCTAACTCTTCTATAGTAGGTCTTCCAGCAATTGGTGTTGTTAGTCCTGTGGATGAATGATCTATTGGGGGTTTTATTTCACAAATCTACCCTTCTGATCTCTATCTCTAGGCATAAGAAAACATAACTTAAAATAAAAACTGTGTTTTTGTTGTTTTTGTGTTTTTATGTTTTTATATTTTTATATTTTTATCTTCCTAATTGACCGTTTTGAAATATGCTTCCCCAGCAACAGCACCAAAATGTTGGGTTCTTTAATGGGTAAACAAACACAAGTATTTATTATCAATCTGGACTAGTAGGACTTAGAAGCATCCCCAAAGTATATAGGTTGCAGCTATGATCAAGTTAGAATATGATTTATCAATGATTAAGGAAATGCATATTACAAATATAAATATAAAGTAAATAATTTCTAAATTCAACTGTGTAATCAGTAGCAGAAGAATCTCCTAGCTTAAGAGATTTGTTTTTCCTTCTCTCACAAGATTACTTCATGAATTAGAAATCAAAAACCACTAATTGAGCAATAGATTAAGATGTATGAAACAATAATTGAAGAGGATCTTAACTAAAAAGATCCTAGTTGTCCTTCATCACATATTCATTCATCAATAATAATATTGTTAGAAAATAGGGATTCAGAAAATCATTAAAAAACATGAAAAGATGAATTCTAACTTAAGATCTTAATCAGATAGAAAGAATGTTTAACTTAAACATTTGATTGCCCTTTCTGCAAAATAAGAATGATAATTAGATTCATCAGCACTCATAAAACATCAACATAAATCTAATCAACAAGTTAAGCATAAAACAAACTAGTTCAGAAATTGCAACTACAAATAACTAGAAAGTGCACTTAGCTCGGTGTGGGGGCCCTCCACCCTTGCCTCGCACCCTGAAATTGATTTCAACTACTAAAAATTCAGTCAATAAATCAGTATATAATAGCTGCAAATGGAATAGAACAGGTCCTCAATTAACTCTCCAAATTTTCAGAAATAATAATGTTACGTCATACAATTTCTCCATATCAATGCCTTCAAATTCTGAGGCTTAAATAGATAAAAATATGTAAAAAATTCATCTAAAATGTCTCCTATATCCATGGCTATCCTTATCTTATCCAATCAGGTCGAATTCATCCATCAGATCCATCAAAATCTGGAAAATCTCATAAAATAAGAAATTTGACCTAGTTCCTAGGGATCCTACATAAGAACAGGTCATGTTTGATTGCCTTTGACCGGGCCTATTAAAGCTCGGTTTGACTGAACCAACAGATGTAAATTTAATATTAGTTCCCAAGATTTCTAGAAATATATCCAACTTGATCCCAAGTGTCATGCAAATATGCAAACCATGAGGCCATTTCGGGAATTTCTGATCTGATCCAAAAATGCACTTAAAATTCAATTTTTATAAAAACTTCTAAGAATTGAAAAACTTAATTTAAACACATGTATATGCATTTATTGGTAAAAATAAGGTAAATATGATGGTGTATAGATGGATAGTATGGAAAATAAAGTGTATTTCATAAACAAAAAGAGATAAAAAAATGAGGGCCAACACCATGTCTACCCAGTTCTTGGTACCATGTCGAAGCTCTATTTCTAGGTACCAGTTCTTAGGGATTGTCTCCAATGTATGAATGAAACCATGTACCCACTCTTGCTATGGAATCTCCTTCCGTGCTGAAGTGCATAGCTAAAGATTCTCCCTAGGATTAGTTTGACCATCAAATTTTATCTCCATTTTTGTTTCTATCTGTCCAAACCTTATCCACATCAGTCTTCGACATTACTGCCAACCTCTTATATTATTCTTGTGTCCACCATCTAGCATGGGTAGCTTTTAGGGCTATATCCAAAGCTAAAAAACGTTTATTTTCTTGAAACTTCTTTTCATAATCATTAATGAAAGTATTCACGTATCCTTTTCCATCATAAGAAGGTCAGTCACATACCTCAGACATTATACATCGAACTTATTTGGTAATTCTTAAACAACGCCTTGTGGATACTTCATGCAACATGTTCTGCTAGTTCTCCAACTCTTCTTATGAATCTGAGGTACAAGAACTGTTATGCTCCCAACTCATCTTGCCTTCTGCATTAGGGTTAACCCAATCTTATTCCTTCATTGTCATTTGATAAGTGTTGTCTATGTCAGCTGTGCAATACTATTCTCTTATTGGTTTTGTGTATCTTTCTTCTTCTGATGGATCCAAGGGAAAAATCACTCTCATATTTTTTCCTTAAAATATCATCTATCTCTTCTTCATATTAATTATGGTCATATTTTCAAATGCTCAGTTAAGTCCAAGCAATGTAGTGTAAGGGTTACTATCATCGACAATATCTATTACTTCAAAATCAACACTAGTGCACCCTCCTTCAATATCCACTGTGAAACCTGGTAGTCTTCCCATAGGAAAGATCTTTTGTTGATTTTCCATCCTCAGCTGAATAGGTGACCACTGTAGCTTCGAATTACCCATCAATTCCCATGTTTTCTTTTTCAAGACATTAGCATCAGATCACAAATCCAGAATAACTTGGTCCATCTCATACTCTCCTATCTGTGCATTGAGCCTCATCTCTCTTCTAGTTCTCTTTTGTTGATGAAAATTATTAACTACGTGCATCTCACTTCGTGGTGTTGCTTTTAATGCATGTGAATCTATCAACTCTTTGAAACCTTCTATAGCCTTTTGATCCCTTAACAATTTCATAAAAGTCTATAAAAAAGAACTTAAAATACTTACTTGGCTTGCTGCATCTTAGTCTTGTGTGACAATTTGATCCTGCGTTGGAGCTCTATTCTGCATCGAAGTTGATGACATGTCACAGTTACTTCTATGATCCAGCTTTAGTTGTGCACTAGAGGTCGAAGCTCCAGCATCCATAAAACTTTTATTTGCTTCCATAAATTTTTCTTTGTCTCTCTGAATATCAAAAATATGAGATTTCTTAGCATTATTTATATTCCATGCACCTTCAAATTCCTTCTTTCCATCTCCCTTATCACTATCGGTCACAACTCCACTTCTAGTAACAATATTAACTTTAGGTTCATCAATCCTCCTTTTAGCATTCATCATTTTAATGTTATTTGTTGGCTTCTTGTTCGTCTTTTCTTACATATTTTCCATAAGTAAAAAACATTCTTCAATTACATGGTCAAAGGATTTACAATACTTACATGTCATTGTGGGGTTCTAGAAGTCTCTTGCAAAATTACCTGGCAAGCCACAGTTATAGAAAATGATATGTCCATGTCCTCGACCAACTCCTCCACCTCAACCTCTTCCTTGGTAACCTCCTCGACCACCACGTTGTCCATTACTCTCATGTGCATGCTCTTATACTTGCATTCTATAAGTTTCAGCATTATGGTCCATTAGTAGGTCATAAGCCTAACAATTATTCTCATCATGTCCTACTAACTTACAGAACTAGCAATATGCATTCCTTGGAGTCTGCACATATTTCTGTAACAAGTAGCAGTCTTCTCAGCAATGTTGGCCTCTAGCCTTACAATTTTTCCACGACAGGATAGATCCTGCATTCAAGGGATTAGGTGCTCCACCAATTATGTAATCCATGAAAATAGGGCATTTTTCCTTAAAATGACCCTCCAATATCCACCTTGTACACCACACTTCTTCTCTAACATCCTTGATTTTCTTGATATCATTTATTTTTATGGTCAAGCTCACCATCTCATTCTGAATCTACTACATGCCTGCATTATTTTCTCTTATAAGCAAAGCTTCTAATTTCATCACAATATCAAGAACTTCTGCTTGAGTTCTTATATTTTGTTGCATCAATGGAAATCTGATAATATGCTGTAGCAGTGCAACTATAAACCATTCTTGGTGTTGTTGCAGAGCTATGTTGAAGCTTACATGATCCAATAGTAGCTTAAAACTATAATCTAACTCCCTAAAAAACACAGTAGGTTTCTGTTTGATTTCTTTCAACTCAGTGATGCACTGCGAATGAGACTTCGTCTTCTTAAAATCTCCTACCAGTGTTTTTTTAATGTCTCCAAATTTTGTGTTTTTATTAGTTGAATACTTCATGTACCACATCAATTCTCTATCATAGAGTGTCGTAATGATCTATGCCTTATTTATATTATCATCATTGATCTGTTTCGCTATCCATATAGCTTCACACAAAAACAAAAACTTCTTTGGATCCTCCAATCGAGTTCCTCTAAAAAAAGGTAGCTTAATATCATCAATCATACCTCTTCTTGGGGGGGGAGGGGGAGGTGGAGGTGGATGGGGGGTAGGAGGGTTAGGGGGAGCGGGGAAACCACAAATACCCTGGATATTACTAGATTTTGGATTTTTTGCACCTTCAGCCTAGAAGGGGGAATACTGCAAATTTACCTGGGGGTGGATTTCTTCTCTTTCACTTTCAGATTCATTCAAAAGAGGACTATAATCAATTTCTACAAAGGTCTTTGGATATTTACCACAATATATCTTTCTGGTATCTACTCTCTATCTCTTTCCTCTTTGCATTGCGACACTTTCTTACTCATATTTAGCTTCTCTTCTTCCAAACATAAGTAAACTGGCAAGCTGATTGCATCTGTAAAACTCAATTTTCACACAGAAGCATCTTAATCCAAAGTTTCAAAGACTTTAAGTAATTACCTTGCGTTCATTTGAAGAATCATCATTCGGCTTCCCTGTAGGACACAATCAACTCTAATTCGAACTTAGTAATGAATCCTCCCAAAATATTATCAATCCAGAAATCGACAACCCTTGAAATCCTATTGTAAATGCTCTTGAGTCGTTGTATCAACTCAGGAGTCCACACCATAGGTTTGTCACCCTTAAAACAATACTTTCTTTTATTCAACCTTGATATCCACTCATACGACTCAAAGGGAAATTAAACGAATAAAATTTTGTATTGATCTCTAAAGATATACTTTTGTAACCATTATTTGGAAGTCAAATGAGGATTTTTGTTTTCCTGATCTATAAATTCTAGCTCTTTCAAGTCTATAAAAACTTGAATTTCCTTCTTCGACGAGTGCCACATCCACATATCCCGATCTCGGCAACAGAACCATTTGTTGGTTTGATTTGGGCTGGACCAAGTTCGATCTTACTGCGCACCAACAAAACACCTGATCACTGGCCCTTTCGGCAACAACCTACAACAAGATCATAGTCTCACCTGAAGTGACTATGGGTGGATGCAGAACCATGTTTCTATAGCCTTGGGGGACTGGAAGATGTGGAATTTTTAAATTATATTATGCTTACAACTCATAAATTACTTCGCCACATTCAATTAATCATAGAAACATGTCACATAAATCCATAAATCATTACTACACTTACATAACATGCAACTATAATAACTACTTAGAAACAATAGATATTAAGAAAATATATTCAAAAAACAAATAAGAACACCAAAATATCATCCACAAAAATGCTCCTTTATTATGATGAATCTTTGAATACAATCAGTTCTTTGACCTATGCACTAAGTTGTCGACTCTTCCTAGGCCTCCATGCACTCAATTGTAGGGCCTTATTTTCGCTACAAAAATACAGATTACAAAGAATTTCCCATAACCATCTATCATATCCTATCTAAACATAGTATTTCAATTATTTATATACTATTCCATCATAAGGCTACATCATTACAATAGCATAGTCCAAATACCATGGGTTCCAATAAACAAGCAAATATGACCCAAAACCCTTTACAACATTCTGTGTTTTACAAAAAGGAGGGGCTTCGACCCCCCCCCCCCCGAAGCCTCCTATGACACCGCGTGGTATATTTAACATGCTCCACTTCGCACTCCGCTCCACAAAATGTGGAGTCTTAGCCAAAATCTAGGCCAAGTTGGATTGCGCCCAACAACTATGATGAGGATAATCAAATATAATATATAATTTATACACCAACAAATTGTTTCCTTACATAATTTTAAATTAGTTGAGAGAAATATATTCATACTACTTGAACACCTCATGGTTCAATATATTATACCTAGTTGAAGGCTATATGTAACAAGCTCTTTATAATAATGCTTTTATGCTATACTAATTGGAAGTTTTAATTGTAAAATGTTTTATTTGTTGTGTGGAATTAAGATATGTGAAAGGAGGTACATGTGAAAGGGATATTCACACCTTCCATACAGAAATTCTTCCACTGGGTTTCTATCAAACATGGTATAAATATCTATGCAACAAGTGCGCAAAGGAAAAAATGCCTACTGATGGTGGGATTTATATTTCCAATTCTATTTACATATATAAAAAATTGAGCAATGACATTCTCGCTCATTTTCTAATGTCTATGGGTCTATGTTGCAAGTGTCCCCACTTTTAGAAAGTTGATTAACACTAACATTGGTAAAATTAAGGGATGTGCGCAATAAGGCATGTGTAGAGCTAACATATATATGTATGCATTAAAGATTGTGTGGAAGGAAAAATGTGCACCAATGTCTCTTTTTTTTTAATTCAACTAAATATTTTACACACATTTCTTTGATTATTGACCCAACTTCCTAGAGATTCTCTTAGCCCTTACCAAATTAAAACATTACTATAGTGATTTCTCAAGTAAGAGGTGTGTGAAATAAGACATGTGTGAAGATAAGGCATATATGAATTAAAGGTTGTCAAACCAAGACGTTTGCATAGGTAAAGCACATATGTGAACAACGAATATTGCATGTTTGATGGAAAAAGTGTAAGTTTCAAAGCTTTGTAGAAGCTAAAACCAATATGGATATAATCAAGTCATAATCAAGCTTGATAAAAGTTCTTTTCATGATGATAATTTCCAAAAGGGAGAATGTGTAAGGAAGCACAAAAACCGTGCATATGCAAAAAAAGTTATTTGTAGGATATTGGTGCACCGAAGAAGTGTGTAGAGATGAGAAAATGTGCGTACATGTAGAAGTGAGTATGTGTAGTGAATGGAAAGATTTGTGCCAAATGAGAATGTGTCGAGATAATTACCATGCATTAATAAGTCATGTGACAAGCTAAAGTCAATGCGAAAATAAAAATTATACATAGGTAAAGCATGTGTTGACTTAAAGGAATAACCATAATTTGACCCCTTCTACAATTGCAGAAGCATAGAGGAATTTAGTCTTACACCTAATTAATGCAGGCAACACAAACATAGATCTATAAGTACTAAATTTCGTTTAAATTGGCATTAATTACTTAATTACACAAAGTTATATCATTCTGATCAATAAAAAAACATTTGATTTTTTTATAAAATTTCAACGCATATCCTTGAAAACTTATGTAAAACGTTATCTTAGAACTCTGCAAAAAATTGGTTAACAAAATCAAAATTAGAACAAAGTAATCAATTTTCGTGCTTGAGAAGTCTTGAATAGTAACAAACATAGTTTGGTAACAAAAATTGTATTCAGATTCAAATGTCAATCATCATAGCTATGATTAAAATAAGTACTATAGATTTAGTATATATCTTATAACCAAAATTGTTGTTGAACGTTCATTTTTATTTTGATCAATAAAAGAACATTAGATATAATATAAAATCTCAAATCATATCCTCTAAACTAATGAAAAACATTATCTCATAATTTTCCACAAAATTGGTGAACAGAAAGAATTGGAACAAAGTAATTAGTCTTTGTGCTTGAGAAGTCTTGAATAGTAACCAACACAATTACAACAACAAGAAATGTATCTAGATTCAAATGCCAATCATCATAGCTATGATTAAAATAAATACTACAAATGGAATAGATATCTGAGATACAAATCTGTTGTTTAACATTCATTTTCATTGTAATGAATTATAGAAAATTATATATAATATAAAATATCAAAGAATATGCTCGAAAAATTATCTTCAATTAATTTTTTTGGACAACGCTACAAAATTCAGAGCTACACAAAATCTTATGAAAAACACTATCTCATAATTCTTCACAAAATTGGTAAATTGTATTGGAATTGGAATAGAGCAATCAGAAGTTCATTTTCATTGTAATTAATTACAAAAAATAGATGTAATATAAAAGCTCAAAGAAAATCCTCGAAATATTATGTTCAATTAATGTTTTTGGACGATGTCGTAGATAAATATGATCAACATTTTTATCCCATAGGTTGCTTATATCACTAATGCGAACATTTTAATACCTTATATCAGCAACTCGTTCACTGTGTTAATATGATATTTTCTCACTTTAACTATTCACCCCTGCATTATGAAAAAATAGCAATAATTGTTCTATAGTAAATTAAGTACACATAATAAATGATAATTTAACTATGAAACAAATGTATTTGGAGAAAATAAGGCATGTTCCAATGGAAGGCATTATGTAAATGAACTTACATTTTGATATTAAACCATTTCAAATGTCGTTGGTGTAGAGAATATTTTTTTATTCCTAAATAACTTATCAAAATCTTCATATTTAATCATAAAAGTAAATGCATTTGTCCCGATGGGGACTGGGATTGGGCTTATGAATCATAATATGAAAAAATGTATCTGCGAGGAAAAACAATAAACTATGTCTAGTAATTAGCTTAGTTCATGATAACATATCCAACAAACCTAAGTAATTAAACACTAGTAAACAAACAAAAGAATGTTCCAAGATTTAAGAACAGTGACAGTGTGTGAAAGCATAGAATGTGATTGTTTGACTAAAAATTGTCTTTTGGATTCATTATTTCTTGAAGGAATTTATTTAGTTTAGCTGGAATGAAATCCTTCATTGAAGGGACTGTAATATCCTATTTGACACATTGATTTATAGTTCCTCCTCAATCTCCCTAGACTCTTATTGAAATTGCGCAACAAAGACAACATTTTTTTCATTAACACTAAAAAAATTAATAACCCATTTTCAAATTTCCTCTATAGTGAAATCAATTATACTATCGAAATTTGTTTCCTTTGACTATTTTAGCTTCTCCAATTTAGCCATTAGTGTGTATTTCAAAATTAATCCAAAGTCACATGTGATGCATGGACCTTTTAGGTCCCAAACAATCTCTATTGTTATGACATAGCGATTAACTCTTCTATTCTCTATGTTTTCACATTAAAAAATAATGTGTTCTATTGTTCTGATTCTATCAAAACACCCAAATTTGACGTGCCTCATTTGATTATCATTCATCAGTCCTTTTTTATATCTCTAGATTAGAGATTAAATTAAGCTTTTGACTAAAATTAAGTAAGTCATTAACTACAAAATGTTTGTCTCCCTTGAGATCACTTTTAACCCACTTGAAAAATGACTTAATTCTCTCCACTAAATGCCACATATTGGACGCTTCTTGCTATGCATTTTTAATATTTTTCAATATTATAGATATATTAATAATATTATATGATTTCACTACATTTAGGAGGTTGATGGGTTTATTAAATCTACCAGGTGTACTGGGGGTAGAAATTTCCAATCGTGGTCCCCATATTGCAAGTGGAGTCATTAACAAAGGTCTTGGATTTAGAGCATCTTCTAGCTCCTTTATTATTTCTTTCAATCTCAGGTTTTTTTCTTCCTATTTGTTAATAGACTATGCCAGTATGTCACTAGTAGCCTCATGAAATTTCATGAGCTTCATGGCTCCAACTCTAGAAAGATCAACATCCATTTATGCTTGACTAATAATATTTTTGTTACAAACCTTTACTTTCCAAATTCTCAATTTTTTACTTCCATTTTCATAGTTTTCATTTTTCAATGTGACATGGAGGTCATAGAAAGTAGTGACTTTTTCATAAATTTTCTCCATTATTTTGTGATTTTCTGCTACAAAGGCATTAAACCAATCAAGTGATATAGTGTTGTCAACTTCCATAGCCATAGTTTCTTCAATTATTCCTATTTTTGGAGGACTTTCATATTTGGTTGATTCAACTATATGTGCTCTTTCTAGACTGAGTCTATGAGTAGGTTCTTTCTCATCTCTGCCACCTGACAACCCACCATGAACTAGTTTTCCAGTTGCAGTAGATTTTGTCTTTCCTTGACTGGAGGGATGAACATGGACCAGTACCTGGTGTTAAAGGTGGAGATTTTTTGGTAGGATTTGTGCCTCTTTTCTTGTATTCTCCTTCCATGTCAATGTTGGCTTCTTGATCAATTTATTTAGTATCAATTAACAACTCTTGATTTTTTTATTGGTGCACTCTCACTCTCCTTGGTTTTCTCTATAATTATTGAAACAAGTTCTTCTACCTAATAGTTATCTGGATCAAAGTCTTCAAGGGCTTAAAATTCACTTAAGTTAAATAAATCTAATGATCCATAAACTATCATTGATATTCCACTAGATAGTTCATCACAATGGATCTAATAATATTATATTTGAAATATCAAATTCTACACTAATACAATTTTATTAAATTTATAGATATGTAGATTGTTGTAAATAGTGCATGCATGTGAATGGAAATAATGCATAAAATAGAGGATGAAAAATAAAATCTCACACACACACATAAGACACAAGATATCCTCTGGGAAACCCTTTAAGGAGAAAACCCAGCTAGAAGGTGAGGTCGCTGCACTCTCTTTCTCTGTCTATAAATATGGATGAAAGTACAAATAAGGATGCCACGTGGCCAGTGGGATGCTACAATGCACAAATTCTCTCTGTATTTTCCACCTCCTATCCTTCTTGGCTATTTTTTCTCAGCTATGGAATAAATGAACTCAAAAGAATAAAATGCCTCTTCCTCCTAGTGGCTCGGTTATGACATAGCCCAATATCCTACTAGTGGTTAAGTTTGACTACCTGAACTCTTAACCAGAGTTACAATATAGAATATTCTAGAGTATTTTACATAATAATCACATGAATAGCCCCTTTTCCATGAACAATGGGGGTTGATGCAACATCCTCTCAAATTATGGGTCTGAAAATAGGAAGGTCAACTTCTGAGTGGCATAACTTTTGTATACAAACTCCAATTGACGCACTTCTTGTTTCATTGGAAATATATTGTGTGTAGAATAGCTTAAATGTGATACACTAGATCAAAAAAAAAAAATTATTGCCAAAAAAAATCATTTGTTGCCTCAAAATTCTCTTGAATGATTTCAGACCCCATTTTTCCAAACTGGGTCTCGCTGCTAAAAAATGGTCTCGTGAGCCAATTCCTCCACTTTTTCCAATACAAATTCATTAATATGGATTAGAAACAATACAACAATCTAATCTATATCACACCTCCCCAATTTTGGAGGCTATTTATCTCAAAAAAATTCTACTGGATGAGGTGACGAAATTTTTCCTCCATCGTCTCTCTGGTGTACCATTTAGCTTTGCTAGAAAGTTGGCCTTTCAACCCAATATACCAAAGGTTTTTTTGCCTCTATATTGTAGTTCTAAACCTATTCAACAAAAATGTATCTTTTGACAACTCTGCCTAAGAACCTGGTTCAAAATCCTCTAAAAAAGGTAGTACTTAATCCTCTTCTTGATCTAGCATGGAAGGCTTATAGAGTTTGAGTTTCTCTATATTCACAACTGAGTAAATTCCCATATATGGCCGTAAAATACGTCGATAAGAATTATTACCCACCTTTTCCAGTCTCTCAAAGGGACCATACCTCAGAGCCTTGATTTTCTTACTAGGCCCCTGTAGCCTCTTCTTATTCAACTATATCCATACTTTGTCTCCCACCTTGAACTATTTCTTTGTTCTGTGTTGATCATGCCTGGGCTTCTTCTTCTCCTATGATTTATACAGTGTTTCTTGTACATGTAGATGGATCTTCCTGATCTTCTTTATTTATTTTTCATCACTCAAAGTGTATCCTATAAGATCTTCATTCACTCCTCTATCCAAAGGTGAAGGTGGACAATATCCAAAATAGGTTTGTTACACAGCAATTTTTCACTGTCCCTGTACTCCTCGTTCCTAATCCTAAAGGCCCATAACAGTGACCCCTGTTTATATTTTCCATCATGAAAATGTGTCATTATATCCCTTGCATCATATTGAACAAACTCTCTGTTGACCATTCCTGAAGCAGCTCCTTAAAAACATGGTTATCTGGAGCGGTGTGCCCTCTATGTGTCTCACTCGCGCAGATTCCTCTTTTTTGGTTTGGGCAGCACTGATTGGCACCGGAATGGGAATCATACCCATGCCAATCCTCTTTTGGAATTTTTTTTAAAAATGGAAGTGAAGCTTAGAGATCTAGAAGCTTCATGGCAGAGAGCTGGTTGTTTGTTCCTGAGGATAGAGTCGAGCTTCTCCCTTTGGGCTTCTTGTTCCTAAAAAAGTGGAACCACCCAAAGGGATTCCTCACCTTAAGTGGATCCATGTTCCCTCTTCCCTTGCTATAAACTGGACATCCTCCCATACCTATGCTAGTTATAACAAAGATAGAAGAACAGCAGAGAGATATTTGTTGCTATAGGCATTCAACGAGAGTTTATAGCTTCGGCCCCGCTTTAGAGACATGACTGGATCCATACCCATTGAAGGAGAGTTGCGACATCAAGGCACAGGTTATAACTCCCCCTCTCTATATTAATATAATATAATTTATTATTGCTTTCCATTCTCGTCTTTAATGTATGATTGGATTTCTAGTTCTCCTTGATCAACTAGATAGATTGTTTATGCGAGATATATGTTATGCTTTCATGTTTTTTTTTGTTTGATCTCTTCTGTAGGTAACCAAGTGTTGGCGACAGCGAGGATCTAACTATGAAGTGCAAAAGATCAAAGGATTCGAGCGAGGAACAACATTAGATCGAGTAAGGTGATCTATTCATGATCTATGTCCATTTGCAATCTAGGAATGTAGGCTTTAGATTGTTCCTTGTTGTTACTAGACCCGTCTTAGGGCTAGAGGGATCATCTTTGTTTGCAGAGAGGATTTTCCTGCATAAAAAATTGGCGACTCCGCTGGGGATCTCTTTGATCCTATTTATTTTGATGGCTGTGATCATACCTCGAATCTTGTTTCATGATCTCTTTTACATATGGCTACGTCCATACCTCATGTCATGTGATTATCTCAGAGATTTCAATTATGTATATATGTGCTTGTTTGCGCAAGTTTTCCAACGACGACGTCCTGGTCCTGGCACATACTTGTAAATAATTTCACCCCTCACTCTTGTTAATCCTTCATGCTTTAGGGGGCATCTGTTACACATCAATTTTTCACTATCCTTGTACTCCCATTTTTAATCTTAGAGGCACCTAACAGTGACTCCTATGTCTATTTTCCATCATGAAAATGTGCCATTATATCCCTTGCAGCATTGAACAAACTCTTTGTTGACCATTCTTGAAGCAACTCCTTAAAAACATTGTTATATGGAGCGGCATACGCTCTACGTGTTTCACTCACGTCGCTTCCTCTTTTTTGGTCTAGGGCAGCATCCATCAGAGCCGGAATGGGAATCATACCCGTGTCGATCCTCTTCTTGAAAGTTTTTAAAAAATGGAATTGAATCTTCCAGATCTAGAAGCTTCATGGTAGAGATATGGTTGTTTGTTCCTGAGGATAAAGTCGATCTTCTCCCCTTGGGCTTCTTGTTCCTAAAAAAGTGGAACCACCCAAAGGGATAACCCATTTCCCCACCTTAAGTGGATCATTTTCCCTCTTCCCTTCTTGTAAATTGGACACCCTCCCATACCTCTGCTAGTTAGAATAGAGATAGAAGAAAAATAGAGAGATATTTGTTGTTATAGGCATTGAGTGAGTCTTGAGACCTTTGGCCCCTTTGTATCAAGTTGAAACGAGTGCTTTGGATACATACCTGGATCCAGACCCATTGAAGGAGAGTTTCTACATCAAAGCACAAGTTTTAACTCCCCCTCTCTATATTAATATAATAGAATTAATTCTTTCTTTCCATTCTCTTCTTTAATGTATGATTCGATTTCTAGTTCTCCTTGATCAACTATATTGATTGTTTATGAGAGATATATGTTATGCTTTCATGTTTTTTTTTGTTTGATCTCTTGTGCAGCTAACCAAGCGCTGGAGACAATGAGGATATGACTACGAAGCATAAAGTATCAAAGTTTTCGAGCGAGGAACAAGATCATATCAAGGTAGGCCATATATTCATGATCTTTGTCCATTTTCAATCTACGAAAGTAGGCTTTAGATTGTTCCCTGTTGTTACTAGACCTATCCTAGGGCTAGAGGGATTGTCTCTGTCCGCAGAGAGGATTTTCCTGCATCACACCAAGGATTTTCATTTCCACTTTCCATAAAGTATCCAATAGCTTCACGATATATATTTTCTTTTCTAATCTTCAAAAATTAATTCATCATGCCATGATTCTTTATTTCGAACTTCAGAGTATAACCTGTTAGCCACCTATAAAAATTTTCATATCAAATGGTGGCTAAATCATTTTTTGAGCCTTCAAGAAACAAGTTTTTTTGCTAAAAATTTTATCTCTTGAAGTCTCATGATAATATCTTATCCTCTGATTAATCTTCACTGTTGCTTCCCTTTCAAGATTCTAAAAATCCGTTGTTTTCATGAAGAAAAGACTGCTGCAAAAATCCCATTTTTCCCCCTCCTTTTCCTTCTTCATTAACCTCCTTTTCCCCCTTTTTCCTATAAAATTCCTCCATTTTTCATTTATTCCCCTTTCCTCTTCGTGAAAATCCCTGTTATAAGGTTTAAAACTCTTTTTTGAACCTTACCGAAACCCCCAAATCCATCAAAAAACCTTGAAATTTTCATAAAAAATAAGTTTTTTTGACTATAGGCTTAAGCTCCTTTGGGCTAAGCCCTAAACCACTTCCCCACATATGCCCTCGCACTGGAACCAAGTGCTAAGACCATTTGGCGCTTATCGCATCGGAACAATCGAAGCGCGCAAGTCTATTTGTTTCATTGAGACCTCCGATGCGATTGGCCCTTTGTATTTAACCCCCGATCCCTTGTTTCATTTGCAAAACCTTGGGCCTGCAATCGGGTGCTGAAAAAATTATATAAACCATTCTCGAACACTTTTTCCCTTTGTTAATTTATAAAAACCCATTTTCCTAAGTTTTATTCTAAACCCGCTGGTTCATGTTTTTAATAAAAAGAACCGTTGATCTTTTCCTGATCGACGATCCATAGTATCTCACATCAGAGATTTTCTAAATGGGTAGATTGAAAAGGCCCACACCATTGTTCCGATGCGATTGGCCCTTTATATGTTTGAACCCCGGTTCCTTTAACCTCTTCGTATATCCACAGGCCCCGCAATCGGGTGCCAAACCTCTTATAAATATCCTCCATGAAGCCAAAAATCCTTTTTATTTGATAAATAATTTGATTTTCATATATTTCAAAGGGTTCCACCATTTCATAGTTTAAACTGATCCCGACCGTTGATCTTAAATTTGATCTAACAGCCTGCGCAATCTCGCATTGCGAGATTTCATTGGGCGCACTTATTATTTTATTCGCAACCTTCGATTGGCGATCTCCCAATCAATTATTAACCGTTGATCTCCTCTCCGCCTTCCCAGATCCGACGGTTGCCATTGCTCCCGCTCAAAGCCCCTTTCTCCGGCTGATAACTCCTCTGATTCATCCTCCAATGTCGATCTGATCTGCAGATCAACGACCCACATCTAATCACATCGGCACTCCTCTGTCTATGCCCTCACCGATCACAATGCTCCGATTACATCTGGGCCATCCACGTGTCAGGATCTGACGGTCTAGATTGTACCTCCCCACTTTGGTTAAAATTCATATACCCTGCTGTGCAATGTTTTTCATCCAATCTCTGTCGTTGATCTCTGCAGATCAACAGCCCATATTAACCTTTTCACTGCCCCATGTATTATTTCATTTTAAACCCAGATTCGTTCTCCACCATTGATCCTTTACATCTAACGACCCAGATTAATCCCGACAGGCATGAATCTTGTGGGTCCTGCCTTCCTCTAGATTTGATCTTAGTCTTCCAATCTTTGATCCAACAGCTTAGAATAAAACCACCCCACCTGCTATGACCTGCGCATCTATCCAATATCGCGCTCACTCCCCACCATCCGATCTGAGAACCCAGATCTAACGGTTGACGCACCTTTTCGCGTAAATTCAAGTGCGAAGGATAATTCTCCAAGGGCTACACGATATAGGTGGTATTGTAAGGCCACGTGTCGTCTGCGAACGTATATCATGTTCAAAAAGGTGAAACCACTTTCCTCCCCTTTTCCTGTGTGATACTACCGATTTTTCCACCCAAAACCGCCCTCCCCATTTACACTGTGTTTTATCGTGTTCTCTTCCTACCGTCGATCTTCCCAGATCTATGGCTCAGATTCAATCTGGCCTTTGAACTATTGCCCTCCACCTTCTCCAAGGGATTTCTCATATCAATCTTAACCATTGATCTCTGAGGCCTGTCTCATCCGACAGCCCATGATTATCCAGAAACCCGATTTTCCTTTCTACATTTCTTCCTCCGCCAAAGTATTTTTATCCTATTTTCTTCGCATTTCCGCCTGTCTCCCTAACTTAAAATTTCCACCAATTCTTCCAAATGCCTCCTTTGAACCTCAACGTGCAATCTCCATCGTTGGATGCTTCCATCCAACGGCCACGCTCTAAACTCTAGCCTCTGAAGCAGTCTTACCCTAATACGCAGGATTTTCTCACTTTTCCTTGTTTTTGCAGGTTTTTATAGTTTTTCAAAGGTTTTAAAAGGAGATTAAGGGCCGGGAATGACGATTCCCCGGGCCTTTATTCATTGAAGAAGATTGTTATGCAAGGTTCAAAAACACATTTCATCAGTGCATCATGAGCGTTGATGTCATGCTAAGCCCTCTGCATACCTGCACATCAACAAGACATAGCAAAGATTAAAACAAAAAAGAGTATCAGTGTCGAAGACCCAAACATAGCAGAAATGAAGAATTAAACATTGATTATACAATTTGGGTGGATTACGGCTAAGATCGACAATCAAAAGCCTAATCCACTAAAATAAACACAGTTCAAGAACAGAAGACAGAGAATTAGGCCTAATTAAGCCTAATACACAGAACTAAAGAAAATTAACAGTGTTTAAAGAAAATCAGAAATATCTATCAGACCGAGAAGCCTTCAATGCCACATCAGAGGCTAATTGATTCCTCTCAGCTACCTAATGCCACCTGTAGCCTCAAAGCCTTCAACAGGGGCCGATTAATGACCAGAACAGAGGATTTTTTCCTCAATACATCCGAACATTTATTCCAAACCAAACAGAGTTATTGCAAAGATGACACAGAGCCTTAAAGTCAACAAAATCTTCCAGCAAGCTTAACACTTAATGTAAAACAATTAATACAGAGAAAATATATATAAACTTCTCCATTGAGCCCCTCAAAGTCCAAGAAGTATTAATCTGTATTAATTGAACCTTGAAGATATTTTATCCCATCCCATCTCCTCATTTCTTCTATAAATACTTCTATAGAAGATGAAACAATGTTGGTTGCAGAACTTTGAAATATACTTGTGCTCAAAACTCCTACATGTAAATAGTGTTCAAAGGCTCTTGAAGCTCTGTTTGTGATCTAATAAGTTAATCTGAGAAGTGAAGATGATTGCTAAACTGAAACATTGGATTTGAAGAATGTAACTGGTGTGACATCAATGTACAAGTTGTTTCTTGGGATCCTGGTCTATATCACTGGTGAAGTGCTTCTTTCTTTGTTATTGTTTTTCCTTTCATGTATGCCATATTGTCCATTATTCTCTGATAAAGAACATCAAGCATAGAGTTAGGATTTACTGTTTACAGTACCCTTCTCTGACTGATAAGCTTTATCTCATTGTTTTCCTCCAATTTGTTTATTTAAGAATGATTCAATACATTTTAAGTAGTTAGGAATGTTGGCGTTCCCTCGTCCTACTGTTTTCTTTAAACATTATTCTTGAATGTTATTTTCATTATTTTCATAGTAAGGATAGACTAGAAAAGTGATGGTGTGCCCTATTTTCTAGCTTCTTTCCCCAAAAGTAATCCTGAAATTTTCCGTAAGTGTATGCTGAAAGAAGACTAGATTTAAAAGTATCTTATATGATCTTAAGTTGCACTTTGTTTCTCTTATCTGTTTTCATCCTTTCTGAAAGTAATTATGTGAATTACTGGATTATTTGTCTCTTGAGTTATCTTTAATATGAGTTTTTCCAAAGAGGTTTATGGTGAGCCCTGCCCTTTGGTTGGTTTTAAAAAGTTGCTTAAAAGGCTTTTTCTTATTTGGACAGAGTATAAATCCTACTTGAAATTATTATCTGTTTCCACCCCTCCAACACTTTTATTTTTCCATTCCATCATTTTTATCTCAGAGATCTTGTGATATAGATGACTTTCCCCTTGGACCACTCTTGAATTGTTGCACAATTAAAACCCTTTTATGACTCCATATCCCAATGGACTAAAAACCAGCGTTATATCTATCTTTTTAGCCAAAGCTTGTTCTGATTGCTTGCAACTTCACACCTTTGAAACTCTTTCCATTTTAGGATTTTCCACTCAACTAATAATCATGCTCAACCATCCAAAAACAAACAAAACCCTTGTTCTTCATAACTAGCCTAATATCATACCCAAAAGCCTTAAAGATAAATCAATCTTTGCACTTATTGGAGAGATCCCTCTCCAGATTCAGGAGGGCTAGATCCTAGAATCCAAAAGCGGTTCAAGTGTTCTCTCTACATTTTTGGTCTTACCAATCTGCTGAAATTATAGGGAGCTAACATTTCTGGCGTCTCCACTGGGGACTTCTGAGTCATTTTCATTTTAAGGTAATCATAGGATATCGGGAATTTGTTTCAAAGAACATTTGCTTTATTAGCCAGTTGAGCCACCAGCAACTAACATTTCTGGCGACTCCAATAGGGACTTCTGAGTTATTTTCATTCTAAGGTAATCATAGGATATCAGAAATTTGTTTCAAAGGACATTTGCTATATTAGCCAGTTGAGCCACCAACAACTAACATTTCCGGCGACTCCACTAGGGACAATTCTTAGTTAATAACAGTCTAAGTACACCTTAGGACTCAGGAAAATCCTAAATTCAAGAACATTGTGCAGTGAGTAAAAGCAGCCCTTTTCAAGCACTACCAAGCAAATGGTAATCATGATAAAACTTATTTGAATCAGTGACAAACTAAGGAAACCTTAGGATTCTCATAAGACCTTATCAAACCTTGAAGGATCAGCTAGCTTAGCCATAAGAGTAGACTGTCTTTGTCTCATAACCGTAGCTAAGTTTTGAAACAGATTTAGGACACTCTTAAGAACCAATAAGACTAAAAAATAACTCAGAAAAACTCAAAAATATTTCAGATTGGTATTCAATAAACATGGTGGTGGACCATAAAACCTTTTACCTCCAGAAGAGCTAAAAACTTCCACTTGGCGACTCCACAATCCTAAATAGACCAAAAGACTCCACTGGGAAGACCCATTATCATCTTGAAAAACTCAGTAAGAGGATTTTAGGATTAAAATTTTCTTGTTTAAAAGATCAGTTAGCCTCTCAAAGATTGTCATATCTGGTTAAAGTCTTCTTGTTTACTTGGATCTAAAAAACACAGCATAGTGGCTCCTAGAAAGATTCATACTAGAGCCTTTCCCTACCCAAACCCACCTGAGATAGTTGATAACCCTAAAAGTATCCTTAGGAAGTCTCCTAAGAATAAATTTTCAACTGTTTTCAAATCACCCTTGAGAGCTAATTCAGTTCCTGAAAATCTTGCAGCTCTACAACAATCACAAGTTGACTTAATAAATCCATTTAGAACTAGGTCGCTTGATGATTTAGATCAACTAGATTCAGAGTCTTCACTTTCATCCCCAGAAACAAGTGAACATCCTGTAGTAGAGAAACAACACCACCTGATTTACATTTCCTTCACAATTTAGGTGTTTCTCATCCAAGATTAGCTCAGCAATCTATTCCTGGTCCATCTACATATGTTCATCCTACATCCTCTGTCCAAACCACTCCATTCCCACCCACTTTCCCTCTTGTTAATCCATCTCTTGTAAATCCACCTCAACCCCCTACCATGGTAGCATGGTATGCCTCGTTGGTCCTTCCTTTGCCTTTATTCAATCTTGCATAGGACTATCAGTCCAAAATACCATTGTATGATGCTAGTAATGCAACTACTGCTTCACAACATGTGGATAAGATGAATGAATACTTTGACAGAAACGAAATTGATGATGAATCTGTCAAACTAAGACTATTTTCTCAGAGTTTAGGGGGAGAAGTAAGAAAATGGTTTAAAGGCTTAACCCCTCACAGTATTAATGATCTCTAAGCCTTCCATCAGACATTCTTAAATAAATGGGAAGTAAGAAAAACCCTCTTCAAATACTATCTAATTACAAGAATATCCAAAGAAACGCAGGGGAAAGTGTACAGGCCTATTGTAAAAGGTTTAACAGCGTTTATAATGCCCTTCCCCCAGACCTAAGACCTCCACAAGTCTCAGATCTAAACAAGTTTCCTGAAGGATTTGGTCCTGATATGGCTTATTAGCTGAGAGAAAGAGATCCTTTGACCCTTGAAGATATGAAAAAAGGAGCTCTCGCTGTGGAAGTTAACTTAATGGAGAAAAGAGCAAGAATGAAGAATTAGAAGAGAGTGTCCTTTAGAGAGGAATCTACACCTTCCACATCCAGCTCAAAGATGGAGGAGATGATGAAGAAAATGAGCATACTTGAGAGATCACAAGCAAGTCAAAACCAAACTGCTCCTCAAAACAGAAATCAGAACTAGAGTCATAATTTTAAAAGAAACCAGCCTCAGAACAGACCAAGGGAAGATGATCAACAGATCACTCCTCCCTTTCATCAAAATTATGTAAGTGAGGTTGAAGACACAATAGAGCAAACAGAGGATGATGATATAAATATGTTGGGAGTAGATAATGATGACTTTGAAGTCCATTACAATAAAAGACAAGGTCTATATACACCCTATGATGACAAGAGACCAAAAGATGAATATTACTATCAGGAAATGGAAAATGTCATCATAGAAACCACAAAGGAATATGACCTTAGAAGCAAGAAGAATCTAGAAACCCCCAACAACAAAACCTCTGAAAAATCTTCGCAAAATAGTACTGTAAATAAACCCAAAATTGCAAAATCAAAGGACAAAATAGTAACTGTAAATTCTGATAAAAGTAAAGAGAAAGGCACTCAAAATAGTGAAAAACAGAGTGCAAATCTTAGCAGCACTAGTACCTCAGCTAGTACCCCTGTGAAAATAAATTTGTCAAATGTAAATAGAGGAAATCAGAAAATTGATTTTGCTGATAGAGTGGTAGTTAATAAGGCTGAAACAAGCACTTCAAAGAATCAAATGCCTTTTAGTTTGGAGCAGGAAATTTCCAGAATTAAAATCTCTTTTCCCCTTAATAAGTTAGCTGCCCAAAATGTATATAGAACCCAAATTTTGAAGGCTTTAAACATAGAGGAGAATAATGACACAGTCAATCTTAATGATGACCAGCCTGAGCTTATTTTTGGTCCAAAGATTGAAGGTAGATATCAAGAGGGGCATGTTCCTCCTTTTTATGTAAGTTTAAATGTTCATGACAAAATTTTGCACAATGTTATGCATGATTCTGGGGCTTCTCACAATTTAATACCCAAAGCTGTAATGGAGAGCCTGGGTCTAGAAATTACCAGACCTTACAAAGACCTTTACTCGTTTGACTCAAGAAAAGTAAAATGTTTAGGATTAATCAAAGACCTCTATGTTAACTTAGCTAAGATCCCAGCCAAATGTTTAGTCATGGATATTTTTGTGGCTGATGTGCCCCCAAAGTACGGTATGTTTTTATCTAGATCTTGGGGAGCTAAGTTACAAGGAACTATGCAGATGGACATGACATATGCGACCATCCCTGTTTTCAATCAGACTAGAAGACTTTATAGGGAGTCCCATATGCAGTATATGGTTACTAGCCAAGACAGACCACAAAACTCTCCTCTGTATTCTATAAATACAGGTCTTGATTCTTTTATTCTTTTCAATGATGAAACATTCAGTGAACAAGTCACTTTAACTGAATTAATGGCCGATAGAGAGGAGGAGGAAGATAACACGGAAGTGTTTAAACAGTTTGCTACATTTGAAAACTTTAGCAAACAAAATGTGGTTCTTGAGCTACAAATCGTGCGTCCATCGCTTTTTAACATTGATAGTCAAGAAAACAGTCCTCGACTTAATGCAAAATTGGAGGAATTAAAACAGATTCAACAGAGTGCTGACATTCAGAAACAAGCCGAAAGCACGTTAGTTGAAGAGGATAGTGACCCAACTGATGAACCCGAAGCTAGTCCTCTGTGGAGTATGAACTTTGATGGGTCCTGCACTAGGAGAAATGCTGGTGTAGGTGTCTAGATACACAACACTGAGAACAACCACACAGAAAGCCTTTCCTGTAGATTAAACTTCCAGTGTTCGAATAACATAGCGAAATACGAATCCCTTCTTTTAGGCTTACATTTGTTGAAAAAGTCAGGAGCCAAAAGAATTAAACTACATGGGGATTCAGAATTAATTATTAGGCAAGTCAACGAGGAATACAACGCTAATCACCCCAGACTTAGAGCTAATCGAAATAATGTCATGGATTTATTAAAAACTTTTGACGAATCCCAATTGATTTTTGTCCCAATAAGAAAGAATAACATGGCCCACAGTTTGGCCTTTACTGCTAGAACATGTTTAACGCCATATGAAACCAAAGAATGTACAACTCAAATTAAATTTAGACAAGCTCTCCCTGATAACGAGAAGTATTGGAAAGTGTTTGACGGAGACAAAAAAATATAAGACTTCATGCAGTTCAGAAATGAATTTGAACTACCCAGTTCGGATTCAGACTATGAAATAGACTGCCCTAGTGAAGAAAATTTTCTTGATGAAGAAGAAAAGCCTCCTGAGCTTGCTGACATAAACCTGTTATCTAGAAAAATTGAAAACACAACAAGAATTATTGCAGAGTTAGAAACAGAAGACTTAGAAACTCTGCAGTCTAACCATTAGGGTTTGCCAAAGGGTCTGGCCCCTTTAGAAGAGTTGTTTGATTTCAACGATGTGGCCAAGAAGCCAAAACTGGAGCCCGTAGAGACTGAAGTTGAAGAGTGTAATATAGGCAGTGAATAGAAACCAATGATGATTAAACTGCCTAGAACTTTACCAGCTCACATTAAACTCAAATACATAGAGTTGTTTAAAGAATTTTCTGATGTTTTTGCATGGAGTTATGAGGATCTAAAATCTTATGACACTGAAATAATTCGGCACAAAATCCCTCTCAAGGAAAACCAAAAGCCTTCTAAACAAAAATTGCGCAGAATAAACCCTGTTCAGTTACCTTTGGTTGAGAAGGAGATCAAGAAAATGTATGAAGCTGGTATTATTGTCCCTATTAGATATTCTGAGTGGGTGTCTAATCTGCTGTCAGTCAAGAAGAAAACAGGAGAGATTAGGCTTTGTATAGACTTTAGAGACTTAAACAAAGCTTCACTCAAGGACAACTACACTTTACCCAAGATGGACCATATTTTACAAAGGGTAGTTGATTCAAAAAGAATTTCTTTGCTTGATGGCTACTTAGGATACAATCAAATTTTAGTTCATCCTGATGATCAATTAAAGATAGCTTTTACTACACCTTAGGGCACTTTCATGTATGTGAAAATGCCCTTTGGTCTAATGAACGCTGGTGCTACTTTTCAGAGATCCATGGACATAGTATTCTCGAAAGAATTAGGCTACTTAATCATTATTTACCTTGATGATGTTACTGTGTTTTCAAAGACAGATGAAGAGCACTTAGAACATTTGAGAAATGCAGAAAGTTTGGGATATATTTAAACCCTAAGAAAACATTGTTTGGGCTTCAAGAAGGTAAAATTCTTGGGCACATTATTTCAGAAGAGGGTATAAAGATAGACCCAAAGAGGATTGAGGCCATATTTCAAATCTCCCATCCTCAAAACATCAAGGAACTCCAATCTTTCATTGGAAAGATTAATTTCTTGAGAAGGTTCATACTCAACTTAGCTGGGCTCCTTAGAAACATTACAAACATGCTAAAGAAGGAACAAGGGGTAAAATGGACCTTGGAAGCAAAGAAGTCCTTCGAACTGGTCAAACAAGCATTAACTAAAACACCAATTCTAATAAGTCCTGATTTTTCAAAAGATTTTATATTTTTTCATTTGCATCAGAACATACAATAGTTGTTGTCCTATTGCAGAAAAATCCACAAGGACAAGAGCAACTTATTGCATTCTTTAGCAAGGCTTTGAGAGATGCTCCTTTAAAGTACAACATCATGGAAAATCAATCTTTTGCTCTAGTCAAAGATTTAAAATACTTCAGAGTATACATCCTTCACTCACATATCATTTCCTTTGTCCCAAATTCAGTTGTGAAAGACATTTTAACATAGGACCCAAATGGTAAGAGAGGTAAGTGGATAGCTATAATTCTTGAATATGATTTAGATATCAAGCCCACTAAACTCATCAAAGGCCAAGGTCTAGCTAGATTAATGGCTGAATCAAATTTTGAAGTTCTTGATATTAATATGATAAATGCTTTAGATGAACAAGAAGAACTCTCAACTCCCATTGTTGAAGATCATTTTATGAATTCCTCTTGGTATGATGATATTCTATATGTTTTGCTTAATTTGAATAGACCTCCTGGCTTATCAAAAACAAAGGCAAGGTTTTTAAAGTTAAAAGCTATAAACTATTGCATTATAGATAAATGTCTTTATTGGAAAAATGCAAGTGGGATATTGCTTAAATGTTTTCCTGAGTATGATGCAGAGAAGGTTAAGCATGAGTTCCATGAAGGAGAATGTGAAGGCCACCTCTACTGGAAGAAAATAGCCAATAAAATCCTAAGGGCTGGTTACTATTGGCCCACACTCTTCCGAGATGTCCATAAAATGATCATTGCCTATCATAAATGCCAACTTTTTGAAGGCAAAAGAAAGTTGTTGCCCTTACCTCTGCATCCAATCACTGTTGAAGCTTTTTTTCAACAGTGGGGACTTGACTTCATAGGAGAAATCCATCCACCCTCATCTGCCTAGCATAAATGGATTCTCACTGCAACAGACTACTTCACCAAATGGATAAAAGCCATCCCTTCTAGACAAGCCAATGACTCAGTCATTATAAAATTCATTGAGACTCATATTCTCTCTAGATTTGGCTGTCCTAGGAAGATCATCACTGATAATGCATCAGAATTTGGATCCAAGAATATGATTGATTTCTGTCACAAATATCATATTACATTGGGTCATTCTATTGATTATTACCCTCAAGGTAATGGGCTAGCAGAATCCTCAAACAAGAGTTTGGTGAACATAATCAAGTGTTGGAAATACTGAGAGGGGGGGTGAACCAGTATTTATTTTAATTAGAGCATTAGTTATCTTCAATTATTATCAATTTTTGTACAATGATAGCAGCAAACAAGAGGAACACAAATGTGCACAGTTTTTAAGGTGGAAACCCACTCCAGGACAAAAACCACCTAGTGCTTTTCTAATAATTATTTAATATTCAACTCCAATTGGAAATAAAGCTCCAACTTCCTAGAATCTAGAAAAGCATTCTTCTCCAGCTCCCACTGGATGGATGCTCCTGTTACACCATTTTTTGGTCATCTAACCTATCATCATTAGATGGACCCAAGTACACCATGTAAGACCAATTTTACCCTCAGTAAAATTTCCTTCACTATGTTAAATAACTTAATAAACCACATTTATTAGGTTGTTTATGGTCCAAACAAGAAACCCCAAAAGGAAATATTAAACAAACCTATATTTGTTTGATTTTCCTCATGGAATAATTAATTAAACCATAATTTAATTATTATTCCCAGTCATGTTTAACCCAAGAACAAAGAAATTAATTAGATAAACCTTTATTTATCTTATTATTTTCTAGGAATAATTATTTAAATCTTATTTAGATAATATTCCTTGTTAAATATGACCAAATCACCCACAAATAATTAAATAAATCATTATTTATTTAATTATCCTTCAACCACTTCCTTAAAAGATAAATAAATCATTTATTTATTTATTATTAACAAATAAAGGGATTTGACCCAAGTCAAATACTTTTTCCCTCCAACAAATATAATAAAATATTCCATAAAAGGTGGATCTAGATTTGGTTAACATTATTTTAATCATGCACCAAGATCTAGAATGACCCAATATGTTGTTATAAATAGGAGGGTTTTCCCCATCATTCTTCACCTTTTGTTGCCTATTAGATCACTCTGGATCTATACACTTGGTCTCATTTTTCATCATTTGCTCCCATTGAGCTACATTTTTGCATTGGGTTTTCTACACCTACAAGAGAGAGAAAGCTTAGATCTGAAGTGCTGAGGACTACAAAGAACCCATCCCATTGAGGAGAGCTGGATACACCTTCTTGCTTTCCTCCCAGGTGCCCTATAATATAAAAATTCTTTCAAAAAATTGTGTTCTTGTCTTGTCTGTTGGATGCATGGAGCAAACCCTTTATTTTACTGCTTAATGTCTTTCCATACATAGATCTGGTGTTTTGCAGCTATTTTCTTATCTAACTAATCGCAGATCTGAAGATATTGGCAGCCACTTTTGTTGTTAGGGCTATTAGTTATGCGTAGCTAAAGTGGTCCTTTTTCGTACACTTCGACAAAGGATTCATACTAACAGCTCCAATGCTCGATATTCTTCAGTAGTCAACTGAACAGATGCCTCAACACCCAATGAGATACAACTCACCCTAGCACCACCCTACCACCCTATAGAAGAATAAAAGAAGAATGGACTCCCGTTCCACGGAAATGGTCCACTTTACAATGATATAGAATGATGTAGAAGAATGATATATACTAGAGCATAACCCCAACTTTGACACAACCACCTAATGATGATCATAGACCTCCCAACACTGCCTCTTCAACCCTTGGCAGATAAACACTAGTACAATTTTTACAATAATGTATTTACAATGACTTAGTACAATGATACCTTTACAATGATTGTAAGCAGTGCTGCCCACTTGAAGACTTCATAGGATGAAATTATTGCTGTTGTTATGCACCTTGGTTTCTGCTCTTGTCATGCTACCCTCTACTACACCTTGCTTTGCTTTTCTTTCGTAGAAATTCTGGTCCTTTGCAACCCTTAACAACACATGATCTATCTTTTTCTTGCCTTCTAGGAGCTCGATATTGAATCTGGTGTATCACTGTTATTTGAGATCCTAAATATCTAATTTTTGGTCCTATAGTATTCCTCCAAGTCATATTTCCAATGTCACAGGTCTAACCTAATTTGGATTCTTCAAGAGAGAGTTATACCCAATCTCTCACAATGCCCTAATTATGGACTGTTTCAGTAGAGTGCACTTGTACGGCATGCCACGTGTCATTGTTTATTCATTTGGATCTGAAATTGATAGCACTCAAATTAAATATTGTGCGCTATCTTCCACTTTTTACAGAATTCCAATCCGATACTCAGAGAGAGAGTTATGATGATTTTACCAAGGTCACTTCTTTGAGATGAATTTCAGGAGCCTGCAAAATCCCTGACTTCCACAGATCATATCTCCAAAAATGTTACGCACCTTGATCTAAAATTTTTACTGCAGCTTCCTCATTATTTTGGTTTCACCTCATAAAAATTTCAGCTTCTAAAACTTTTAAAAAAAAAAATTAGAGCGAAAATTCCACGATGACCTATTTCAGATGGTCGAATCCCTTGCCTAAGGAGGAAATGAAGATCACAATTTATATGAAAGCTTAGGTTGAGAGGGGCTTCAACAAGTGAACGTGGGAGGAATTTTAGGAGCTTAAAAAATATTAATTATGACTTTTCAATGGCCCATGCCCCAACCCCATGGGGTTTTAGCCCACTAACTGGGGGTACAAACTTCAAACATGAATATCTCTCAAACCATGAAGAATTACATGGTGTGCCATATATCAACGGAAACATCTCGACAAGTAGAAACCATCAAAATAATTATTTATCCAGAATGTATTAATTTGGCAGGTCAAAATTCCTATCCAATATTGGGTTAGCCCCTGGTGTTGCTTGGGTTGACATCAATGAAAACCGCTGATCAACAATCTCCCCCTTTGGCATTGATGACAACACAAGTACTCTCCCTACGATCATGACACCTCTTCCTACAACATTCTCTCCCCCTTTTACATCAATGGAAAAGGGTAACCCCCCTTGAAACATAACCATCCTGCGGACCTGTACACACTTCCACTCGCACTGACACACAACCGTCCTGCAAACCTATAATCTACTTCCACTCCCCCTTTATATTCTGAAAAAGGAAAATCTAATGAGAACTTGGGAGAATCCCAAGCTTCTAGCGAAGATATTCCAATGCTGGTGAATATTTAATATGTGATTCTTTTGGTGCTGCTTGGAATCTTGCTACTTGTCCAACTGCTTGCATAACATCTGGTCGGGAGGCTGTTACATATAGAATACTACTAATCATAGATCTGTACAACCTTTGATCCACATCCTTAGATGAGTCGTCTATGCTCAATTTACAACCTGTTACCATTGGAGTAAGGATGGGTTTGCAGTAATCTTCCCTTTTAAATTTCTTGAGCATTTCCTTGATGTACTTGGCTTGACATATAACTATTCATTTCTCTTGCTAAGATATTTGAAGCCCTAAGAAGTATGTGAGCTCACCAAGTAAAGACATCTCGAAATCACTTTGCACCTTTGTAGCAAACTTCTTACCTAGTCAATCATCATTTCTACCAAATATTATATCATCCTCTTTAGCTATTAGACATGATTTAGTTGCTTCATCCAGAAAATATATGTCATTTGGAGCTCAACTTGTTGTAGCCACAATTTCACCATGCATGCCTTTCCTGATTTCACATTTTTTGGAGTTGAATAGTATTGTGTGTCCTTGATCACATATTTGTCTATTTCTTGAAGCGGTGTGATTCATGTTTTCCATGATAGAACATTCTTGGCTAGAGCATCTTTGCTTCCGAGTGCAAGTACACGATCCTATAACATTTGAAGATCCATCATTTCCAAAGGATACAGTTCCATCCTTCTTATCTTTGAGAGATACAAATTTATTTCTATCTCAGTCCTTATCGTTGAGCAAGCACTATCAAACATACCACAAATATTTGTTCTTTTAGGCCGAGAGCGAGAGCTGAATTATCATTCTTCTTCTTCTTCCATGTTCGTTCGTTCTGTGGCTTCGAAGATTCTTTTGGAGGATTTTCAAGTTTGCAGTCTTTGGCTATGTGTCCAAAGTTTTGACATTTGTAACATTCAATATTATTTCTTAGATGTTCAAATCTATTGATGTTTCGTTGAGCCCTGGGAGGTTCATATTTGACAGATCTCCTAGAATTGTATTCGTTCCTATGGTACGCGTGACATTCTATAGCTTTATGACAAAATTTTCCACATGAATAATAGTAGCCATAAAAAATATGTTGGTACCTGGATGGAAATTTTCATCGAGGAATTGTCTTCCAAGGCTATTCTTGCGAATCTTGTCCAATGAAGTCTACATGCATGTCAGATCTCATAGGTTCATTGTTTTTTGTTGTAGAAGGTCTTGCTTCTTCTTCTTTGTAACCGATGCTAGTTTTGTCATTGTAATATCGTTGATTGTTGATGAGTTCTTCCAATGCCCTTGAGATGTTGGTATAGTTTTGGATAGTTTTTCCTTTCTTCGCTTCCTCACGCAGCAAGACTACTTCGGCTTCTAATTCTTCCCTCTCTTGGTTGCTTTCTTCCAACTTCTTTTGAAGTGACTCTTCAATGCATTTGTGTTCTACAACTTCAATTTTGATACCTTGAACTTGTTCTTCAAGTGTTCTGGAACAGATCTTCTCCGCCTTGAGATCTTTTATAAGCTTGATTACTTCCTCATAAAATTCTTCTATGGTCCATCCGTATTCTTCGTTGTTTGATACCTCTTTTTTATTGTGGTGATTGCACTTATTGTGCTTGGCCATAAACAATACTCTCTCATTGGCTTCTTCTTCATTGTCATTCTCTTCATCAGATGATGAGTTGTCTTCTTTAGAGGGAAAGTTCCTTTTGGATCCTTGCTTGTTGAATTTCTTAAAGCCTTTTTTTCCTTTTGAGTTTCCATTACTTCTATTTGGACATTTTGCTGCAAAATGCCCAACCTCATTACAGCTGAAACATATCAATGGAAGTTTACCTTTGAATTGTCCCTTACCAATTTTTAGTTTTCTCGTGAAGTAAGCATATTCTTCATCTGAAATACCTTCTTCATCATCTCCATTTTCTTCACACTTGCAGTTGCATGTCTTTTCAATTGAAGGTTGTTTATCCTTATTGGTTTTCTTAGATGCAACGAACGCAATTTCTAGATGCGAAGTACCCTCTTCTTCATCAAGTCTCATTTCATATGCTATGAGAACTCCATGTAATTCCTCTTTGCTGAGTTTGTCCAGATTTGCATTGTATTCTAAGACCAATACCTTTGGGTTGAATCTCCCTGGTAACGTTCTAAGAATCTTCTGTATAATAGTCTTCTCGTCAACTGGCTCTCCCAATCCTTCCAGAGTATTGGTTATTTCATCAACGTATTGAAAGTATGCAGCAATGTTGCAATCTTCTTTCATTCTGAGTTGCTCAAATTTTGCTCTATAGATTTGAGGCTTTGCTTCTTTGACATTTGAGTCACCTGCATATATATTCTCAAGCTTGTCCCATACATTTTTGGTGGTTTTACAACCCAACACCTTATGATAAGTAGATTCAATAAGTCCACTGATAATAATATTCTTTGCTTTTTCATCATTTACCAAATTCTTCTTACCTTGTTCATCCGCAGTTGATGTAAATCCATTTTGAACAGTGTCCCATACTTCGTAACCTTGCGCCAAGAGATAGACCTCCATTCTTCCTTTCCAAAGTGCATAATTATTTTCATTGAATAGAGGTACACCATTCTTGGTATGCTCCATGACCTCCTTCCATCTGTTAAACTGCTATTGCGGGAACCAATCTCCAATACCAATTGTTGGAAATACTAAGAGGGGGGGTGAATCAGTATTTCTTTCAATTAGAGCATTAGTTAATCTTCAATTATTATCAGTGTTTTTACAATGATAGCAGAAAACAAGAGGAACACAAATACGCACAGTTTTTAAGGTGGAAACCCACTCCGAGACAAAAACCACCTAATGCTTTTCTAATAATTCTTTAATATTCAACTCCCCTGAAAATAAAGCTCCAACTTCCTAGAATCTAGAAAAGCATTCTTCTCCAGCACCCACTGGATGGATGCTCCAACGCTTGAGATTCTTCAATAGTCAACTGAACGGATGCCCCAACACCCAATGAGCTACAACTCACCCTAGTACCACCCTACCACCCTATAGAAGAATAAAAGAAGAATGGACTCCCATACCAGGGAAAATGGTCCACTTTACAATGATATAGAATGATGTAGAAGAAGAATATATACTAGAGCATAACCCCAACTTTGACACAACCACCTAATGATGATCATAGACCTCCCAACACTACCTCTTCAACCCTTTGCAGATAGACACTAGTACAATTTTTACAATGACTTAGTACAATGATACCTTTACAATGATTGTATGCAGTGTTGCCCACTTGAGGACTTCATAGGATGAAATTATTGCTGCTATTATGCACCTTGGTTGCTTCTCTTGTCATGCTACCCTTTGCTGCACCTTGCTTTGCTTTGCTGCCATAGAAAGCCTGGTCCTTTGCAACCCTTAACAACACATGATCTATCTTTTTCTTGCCTTCTAGGAGCTCGATATTGAATCTGGTGTATCTCTGTTATTTGAGATCCTCAATATCTAATTTTCAGTCTTGTAGTATTCCTCTAAATCGTCTTTCTGATGCTGCAGGTCTAACCCAATTTGGATTCTTCAAGAGAGAATTATACCCAATCTCTCACAATGCCCTAATTATGGATTGTTTCAGCAGAGCGCACTTGTACGGCATGCCACGTGTCACTATTTCTTCATTGGGATCTGAAATTGATAGATCTCAAAGTAAAAACTATGCACTATCCACCACTTTTTATGAAATTCCAATCTGATACTCAGAGAGAGATTGACGATTTTACCAAGGTCACTTCTTTGAGATGAATTTCAGGAGCCTGCAAAAACCCTTCCTCAAGATTTCGGCTTCATCTCATGAAAATTTCAGCTTCTGAACCTTCATAGAAAAAACGTTAGAGTGAAAATGCCACGATGACCTATTTCAAATGGCCGAATCCCTTGCCTAAGGAGGAAATAAAGATCACAATTTATATGAAAGCTTAGGTTGAGAGGGGCTTCAACAAGTGAACTTGGGAGGGATTTTCGGAGCTTAAAAAATATTAATTATGACTTTTCAATGGCCCATGCCCCAACCCCATGGGGTTTTAGCCCACTAACTGGGGGTACAAACTTCAAACATGAATATCTCTCAAACCATGAATAATTACATGGTGTGTCATATATCAACGAAAACATCTCGACAAGTATAAACCATCAAAAGCATCATTGACCCAGAATATATTAATTTGGTAGGTCAAAATTCCCATGCAATATTGGGTTAGCCCCTGGTGCTTCTTGGGTTAACATCAATGACAACCGCTGATCAATATCAAGAAGTTGTTGGAGGACAACAAGAAGTCTTGGCACACTAATCTAGTCCATGCACTTTGGGCTGACAAATTGACACTTAAAAAATCTATTGGAATGTCACCCTACCAGCTTGTGTATGGAACATATGCAATTTTTCCAACTAGCCTTGGTGTACCAGTTATGAATTTTATTCAAGAGATGCAGTCTGAAGATAATGACATGATTAGACGGATAAATCAGACCATTCACCTTTAGCAAACCAGAGAGGAGGTTTATAACAAAGCATTACAAAAGCAAGACAGCATCAAAAAGATTTTTGATAAAAGAACAAAGGCCAGCAATTTCAATGTTGGGGACAAAGTTTTAAAGTGGGACTCAAGGAGAGAAGACAAGGGCAAGCATGGGAAATTTGACAACTTATGGCTTGGCCCTTATCTCATTCATTCTGCTATTGGTAACAATGTCTTTTTCTTGCAGGAGTTGAATGGAGCTGAACTGTTTGGGGGTCCTGTTAATGGCAGGATGCTCAAACATTACTTCTCTTGATCCTATCATGTTTTGAAAGCCTTTTTATATTTTTTCCATTATAAATATTTCATCCATCATTGCATTCAAAGTTAGAAAAATCAAAAATACAAAAACAATGAAAGAAAGAAAAGAGGGCAGATTGTAAAAACAATAAAGGTACAGCCCCATACCAAAAAAGAGAAAAAAAATCTGAAAGTGTGCAAGCTCAAATTCCACTCCTAAAAAACACACTTCTAATTATTCATACAACCTAATCATGACTAATTAGCTTTAAATTCACTACTGATAGGTTAGTGAATTTGATTTTCGAAACAGCTTAATCTTGGCTTATCAGTTAGGTAGATTACGCTAGAAATTAAAGATTCAAACAAGCTCAAAATCTAAACCTTAGTTTTCAAAAGAGGAATGACTCTAATCTATTTAAAACCATGAGTCATAAACAGAGGTAAACTGGTTCTAATTAGCTCAAGATATGAACCAGATAACAAGCAAAAACAACTCGAATAAACTCAAAAAATAGAGTTGAAGAGAAGAGAAGGCTGTGATTAGAACTTTCAAATCTTAAGCCTTCCATTTTGATTTAATTTTCTGTAAAAAATGTCTATGTGCAGCTTGTTGTTTATGCCATAGATTAGCAACAAGTTGGACTGTCCAAACCTGACTTGTATGCTTTTAAATTTATGTTTTAGAAGTTAGTGAATAAAAATCTGTTAGACTGTTTAATCCTAACAAATTAGTAGATTAGGTAGAGAAGCTTATGAACTCAACTGTTTAATATGAGTTCATGGAGAAATAAGAAGTAGACTTAGATTAGATTTTTTCTTTCAAAAGAATAAAATGTTGTAAGAGAGTTTTCCAATCCAAGTGCACTCTAAAAGAAGAAAAAATGTTAGATCAGTAGGATTGGGTAGGTAAAAAGCTTGTGTTGATGAAGTTCCAATATTTTTTCATGGCTGCCAACATTTTCAGAGCAAAAGAAGATAATCCAAGTAAGAAGGTTGCAGCCCAATGGATGAGGCACTGATCAGCCCCCCATAGAATGCAAGTCTGAAGTTCTTGATGCCTTCAAGAAGGCACCATCCCCAAGTGGAGCCACTGTTAGCCACCTATAAAATTTGTCATATCAAATGGTGGCTAAATAATTTTGTGAGCCTTCAAGAAACAATTTTTATTGCTAAAAATGTTATCTCTTGAAGTCTCATGATGATATCTTATCCTCTGATTAATTTTCACTGCTACTTCCCTTTCAAGATTCTGAAAATCCGTTGTTTTCATGAAGAAAAGACTGCTGCAAAAATCCCATTTTTCCCCCTCCTTTCCCTTCATCATTAACCTCCTTTTTCCCCCTTTTCCTATAAAATTCCTCCATTTTTCATTTATTCCCCTTAAATCCTCTTCGTGAAAATCCCTGTTATAAGGTTTAAAACTCTTTTTTGAACCTTACCGAAACCCCCAAATCCATCAAAAAACCTTGAAAATTTCATAAAAAATAAGCTTTTTTTACTATAGGCTTAAGCCCCTTTGGGCTAAGTCCTAAACCACTTCCCCACATATGCCCTTGCACTGGAACCAAGCACTAAGACCATTTGGCGCTTATCGCATCAGAACAATCAGAGCGCGCAAGTCTATTTGTTTCGTTGAGACCTCCGATGCGATTGGCCCTTTGTATTTAATCCTCGATCCCTTGTTTCATTCGCATAACCTTGGGCCCACAATCGGGCACTGAAAACATTATATAAACCATTCCCGATCACTTTTTCCCTTTGTTAATTCATAAAAACCCGTTTTCCTAAGTTTTATTCTAAACCCGCCGGTTCATGTTTTTAATAAAAAGAACTGTTGATCTTTTCCCGATCGACAATCCACAGTATCTCGCATCGGAGATTTGCTAAATGGGTAGATTGAAAAGGCCCGCACCATTGTTCCGATGTGATTGGCCCTTTATATGTTTGAACCCCGGTTCCTTTAACCTCTTCATATATCCATAGGCCCCGCAATCAGGCGCCAAGCCTCTTATAAATATCCTCCCTGAAGCCAAAATTCCTTTGTATTTGATAAATAATTTGATTTTCATATATTTCAAAGGGTTCCGCCATTTCATAGTTTAAACCGATCCCAACCGTTGATCTTAAATCTGATCTAACGGCCTACGTAATCTCACATCGCAAGATTTCATTGGGCGCACTTATTATTTTATTCGCAACCTTCGATTGGCGATCTCCCAATCAATCATTAACCGTTGATCTCCACCCCGCCTTCCCAGATCTGACGGTTGCCATTTCTCCCACTCAAAGCCCCTTTCTCCCCCTGAGAACTCCTCTGATTCATCCTCCACTGTCGATCTGATCTGCGGATCGTAAACCCACATCTAATCGCATTGGCACTCCTCTGTCTATGCCCCTGCCGATCGCAATGCTCCGATTACATTTGGGCCATCCACGTGTCAAGATCCAACAGTCCAGATTGTACCTCCCCACTTTGGTTAAAATCCATATACCTTGTTGTGTAATGTTTTTCGGCCAATCTCCGCCATTGATCTCTGCAGATCAACGGCCCATATTAACCTTTTCACCGCCCCGTGTATTTTTTCATTTTAAACCCAGATTCATTCTCCACCGTTGATCCTTTACATCTTACAGCCCAGATTAATCCCGACAGGCCCAACTCTTGTGGATCCTGCCTTCCTCTAGATTTGATCTTAGCCATCCAATATTTGATCCAACGGCTCAGAATAAAACCACCCCGCCTACTATGATCTGCGCATCTATTCAATATCGTGCTTACTACCCACCGCCCGATCTGAGAACCCGGATCTAATGGTTGCCGCGCGTTTTCGCGTAAATTCAAGTGCGAAGGATAATTCTCCAAAAGATACGCGATATAGGCGATATTGTAAGGACACGTGTCGGTCGGGAATGCATATCGCGTTCAAAAAGGTGAAACCACTTTCCTCCCCTTTTCTTGCGCGATACTACTAGTTTTTCCACCCAAAACCGCCCTCCCCATTTACACTGTGTTTTATCGCATTCTCTTCCCGCCGTCGATCTTCGCAGATCTACGTCTCAAATTCATTCTGGCCTTTGAACTATCACCGTCCACCTTCTCCAAGGGATTTCTCAAATCAATCTTAACCATTGATCTCTGAGGCCTATATCATCTGATAGCCCAGGATCATCCAGAAACCCCGATTTTCCTTTTTACATTTCTTCCTCCGCCAAAGGATTTTTAGCCTATTTTCTTCGCATTTCCGCCTGTCTTATGGTAAAGTGACTCTTTCGCTTTATATTATTACTATTATCCTCGAACGGCCCTAAATTAAACTTTCCACCAATTCTTCCAAATGCCTCCTTTGAACCTCAACGCGCAATCTCCACCGTTGGATGCTTTCATCCAACGGCCACGCTCTAAACTCCAGCCTCTAAAGCAGTCTTACCCTAATACGTAGGATTTTCTTAATTTTCCTTGTTTTTGCAGGTTTTTATAGTTTTTCAAAGGTTGTAAAAGGATATTAAAGGCTGGGAATGACGATTCCCCAGGCCTTTATTCATTAAGGAAGATTTCTATGCAGGGTTCAAAACCACATTTCATCAGTGCATCATGAGCGTTGATGTCGTGCTAAGCCCTCTGTGTACCTGCACATCAACAAGACACAACGAATATTAAAACAAATAAAGATTATCAGTGTTGAAGACCCAAACGCAGCAGAAATGAAGAATTAAACATTGATTATAATATTTGGGTGGATTACAACTAAGATCGAAAATCAAAAGCCTAATCCACTAAAATAAACACAGTTCAAGAACAGAAGATGGAGAATTAGGCCTAATTAAGCCTAATACACAAAACTAAAGAAAATTAACAGTGTTTAAAGAAAGTCAAAAATATCTATCAGATCAAGAAGCCTCCAATGCCACATCAGAGGCTAATTGATTCCACTCAGCTACCTAATGCCACCTGTAGCCTCAAAGCATTCAACAGGGGCCAAATAATGACCAGAACAGAGGATTTTTTCCTCAATACAGCCTAACAGTTATTCCAAACCAAACAAAGTTATTGCAAAGATGACAAGAGCCTTAAAGTCAACAAAAGCTTCCAGCAAGCTTAACACTTAATGTAAAACAATTAATACAGAGAAAATATCTGTAAAATTCTCCATTGAGCCCCTCAAAGGCCGAGAAGCATTAATCTGTATTAATTGAACCTTGAAGATCTTTTATCCCATCCCACCTCCTCATTTCTACTATAAATACTTATGTAGAAGATGAAACAATGTTGGTTGCAGAACTTTGAAATATACTTGTGCTTGAAACTCCTACATGTAAATAGTGTTCAAAGGCTCTTGAAGCTTTGTTTGTGATCTAATAAGTTAAGCTGAGAATTGAAGATGATTGCTGAACTGAAACATTTGACAAACTGGTTTGACATCAATATACAAGTTGTTTCTTGGGATCCTGTTCTATATCAATTGTGAAGTGCTTATTTCTTTGTTATTGTTTTTCCTTTCATGTATGCCATATTGTCCATTATTCTCTCATAAAGAGAAACAAGCATAGAGTTAGGATTTACTATTTACAGTACCCTTATCTGACTGATAAGCTTTATCTCAATGTTTTCCTCCAATTTGTTTATTTAAGAATGATTCAATACAGTTTAAGCAGTTTGGAATGTTGGCGTTCCCTCGTCCTACTGTTTTCTTTAAACATTATTCTTGAATGTTATTTTCATTATTTTCATAGTAAGGATAGACTAGAAAAGTGATGGTGTGCCCTATTTTCTAGCTTATTTCCCTAAAGGTAATCCTAAAATTTTCTCTAAGTGTATGCTGAAAGAAGACTAGATTTAAAAGTATCTTATCTGATCTTAAGTTGCACTTTGTTTCTCTTATATGTTTTCATCCTTTCTGAAAGTAATTATGCGTATTACTGGATATTTTGTCTCTTGAGTTATCATTAATACGAGCTTGTCCAAAGAGGTTTATAGTGAGCCCTGCCCTTTGGTTGGTTTTAAACAGTTGCTTAAAAGGCTTTTTCTTGTTTGGACAGACCATAAATCCTAGTTGAAATTATTATCTGTTTCCACCCCTCCAACACTTTTATTGTTCCATTCCATCATTTTTATCTCAGAGATCTTGTGATATAGATTACTTGCCCCATGGACCACTCTTGAATTTTTTCACAATTAAAACCCTTTTATGACTCCATAGCCCAATGGACTAAAAACCAGTGTTATATCTATCTTTTTAGCCAAAGCTTGTTCTGATTGCTTGCAACTTCACACCTTTGAAAATATTTCCATTTTAGGATTTTCCACTCAACTAATAATCATGCTCAACCATCCAAAAACAAACAAAACCCTCGTTCTTCATAACTAGCCTAATATCATACCCAAAAGCCTTAAAGATAAATCAATCTTTGCACTTATTGGAGAGATCCCTCTCCGGATTTAGGAGGGCTAGATCCTAGAATCCCAAAGTGGTTCAATTTTTCTCTCTGCATTTTTGGTCTTACCAATCTGCTGAAATTACAGGGAGCTAACATAACCCTCTCTTACTTTGATCATCAGAGGCTCATTACCTATCAAGAATAGACCATCAACATATAAAACCAAAACAAAGTCATACCTTGGACCACTTTTGAAGTAGAGGTTTGGATTGGAACATCTTCCTGGCTTCACCAGATGTTAATTTTAGTTAACAATGGTATGTTCTATTCTTAGCACAATTTACTTCAATGTTCCTTTAGTATCCCAATGACAATTTCAAATTATTTCTAGTAGCAATCACTTTAACCTTTAATCACATTGACAGTAAATGTAGATAGAAAATAAAACAAAATGTAGAAGACAATCCAAGATAAGAGAACACCAGATTTGGAGAATGCTAAGGAAAAACCCCAATGTGGGGAAAACCCTTTGATCAATTATTCTTATCATTATTCAATAGTTTAGTAGAGATAGAAAGAGTACATAAGTGGAATTCACTTGCCCAAAACTCAATCAAATCATCCCTGTCAAAACAGTAGTCAACAACAGTCAAATTTTAGTCCTAACTAGAAATTCAATGATGTTAAAATCAGCAGCAAATCTTCTCCTTAGCAGCTCGGTCAAAGTCAGTCAACTAGGCCTCCAAGAAGGGTCAAATTCAACCCAAAACATTCCTAAAATTTTGGTCAAACTCATTCAATGTTGTGATCAAATAGGCATGCGGTCAATGCGGGTCAAACTCAGTTAAATGCCTCGATTTATGTGCCAACAAGTACGTCCTGCAAAAATCAAAATTCTTCCCAGAGAAACGTAGTCAAAATCAGTAAAACATGCCTTGGTCAATGTTGGTCAACACTGGTCTGCAATCTAGAAATTCGACCTGCAATTTGTATCTGAAATTTTTGACCTCCTTTGCCACATGTGTGAGAGAGACAAAGAGAAACCCAAGTTGTATGAACCAATATGAAGTGGAGAGAGAGAAGAATGTGTGAGTGAATGATATCCAAATGAGGAGAGAGGTCACTCTTATTTATACACTTCGTTGTGGGTGAAGAGACACATATATTGGGCTTCATGAGCAGACATTTGACTGAGGCCGACCTTGACAATTTGCACGTGTGAAAATAAATTCAAAATCATACCTTTTCTTATCCGAATGAGATGATATTTAGATCAATAACCTCTCAAAAGGAGGAATAAAATAAAAATATCATATGCATCATATGAGTTGTCCCAAGGTTGAATTTGGCACTAGTTTCCAATTTTAACACTCCCTCTCAACTAGGGATAATTCCACCTGCCAATCTATCTGTTGTCATTAATCATCCTGTCATCCTATTATCATGTACCGTCTTTGTCATATTTTATTTTTTTTGCTATGTTGAACCATTAAATAATAATGAAGAATAATTGATTGAGAGTGAGTCACAAGACCTTTTCACTCTCCACTGACACAAGTAAGTCAAAGGTAGAACCTCAATTGATCCCAGGTCAAGTTTTTGAACAACATGCATCCTAGAATAAGGATTATGGTAGTACACAATGTGTCCATCAATAGTTTTACCGTCCCTATCCTCATTTACCAACTCATTGACCAGATGAGAGGTACTTCCCATGAGTCTCGGACTACATGGGTAGGATGTATGTTGGAGAATCAGTAGGAGAAGGTGAACCACTCATCCTACTCATATGTCATAGGAGAAGGTGAACCACCCATCCTATGCATATGTCAATTGTAGGGGAAGGTGAACCACTCACCCTACACACATTTTGATCCATCATCGGGTATCATAGGGGAAGGTGAACAACTCACCCTGTAATCAACGTACCAGTAGGGTAAGGTGAGCCACTCGCCCTATGGTCGCTAACAGCTCCAAGAAGTACCCCAAGCCCCCAAGAGCTCCTAGAGGTTAGTTTCAAACTCATCCCAAACTCTCATAGGAGGCTATTTCCATGACTCCAACTCTCTGACAGAAGGCCAATAATTTGACCTTCCCCAAGGGCTTCGTGAGAACATTTGTGACCTACTCATCAGTCCTGATGCGATGGAGCCTTATTGCTCCACGTTGTACCATATCCAAGATAAAGTGGTACATGATATCAATATGGTTGGATCGTTCATGGAACACGATATTCTCTTAAAGGTGAATCCCACTTTGGTTGTCGCAGTAGATCACGGTGGTATCCATAACATGCTTGAATAACTCACTAAATAGCTTCCTCAACCAAACAACTTCACAAAAGGCCATACTAGTAGCAATGTATTCAGCCTCAGTGGTACTTAAAGCAACTAATTTATTCCTCCTGCTCATCCAAGATATTGAAGCAGATCCCAATGAGAAGCAACATCTAGATGTGCTCTTACGATCCACCACACTTCCAACCTAGTCAGCATTAGTATATCCATGTACCCTCAAATTCTCATCATTTTATCTCAACCTATAGTTGATTGTGCCATGGAGATATATCAAGATATTCTTGGTATCAATCCAATGTATGTCATGTGGCTCGACCATAAATTGGCTCAATGTATTCACAATGAGGCATATATCCATACGGGATTTCACCAAGAACATCAGGGCCCCCACAAGTTGTCGATATTTAGAATGATTTTCCAAATTAGGCCCAGTATCACTACCACATAGCTTCTTGAAGTTGAGTTCCATCGTAGTAGCCACATACTTGCAATCCACCATCCCACATCTCTCCAATATCTTCACAATGTATTTTCCTTGAGAAAGGAAAATATCACCTAGATTTTGCGAGACCTCCAAGCCTAAAAAGTAGTGCATAAATCCTAGGTCATTCATCTCAAATTTAGAATCCAACTCCATCTTGCATTGATAAATGAGAGGGTTTGCACCTATCAAGAAGATATCATCCACATAAAGTACCAGAATGAGAGGCTTTTCCTTTTCAACCTTGAAGTATAGGTTCGGGTTAGCTTTGCTCCTTGTAAATCCCAGCTTCATAAGATGGCTATAAAACCTCTCATACCAAGCCCTAGGGGCTTGCTTCAACCCATATAGGTCTTTCTTCAACCTGCATACATGTGTATTATGATCATGTACTTTAAACCCCTCAAGTTGTTCTACATAGACTTCCTCCTTAAGTGAGCCATGCAAGAAGGCATTTTTCACATCCATTTGGTTTAGGCTCCATCCTTGAGATGCAATAAGAGTGATGATACATAATATAGTGGTGTATAGGGAAACTGGTGCAAATATCTCATCATAGTCCACTCCTTCTTTTTGAGAGAAGCCTCAAGCAATGAAGACGGACTTGAACTTTTTATTACTCATGTTATCAGACCCTAAATTTTCAAAGCATCATTGTGTCAACTCTTCTTTTGGTCATGTTTTCAATTAGGTCTTGAGTCATTTTAAGTTTTTAGGGGTTAAGTGATAGGTTTAGAGTCTCATTTTCATTTACAAAATAAACTCCAACAACCTTATTTCATACCTTAAGTGTCTCATACCATGTTTAGAAAGTCAAGTTTTTAACCATTTTGAAGAATTTTTAGAATTAGCCACGAAACCATGTTTTTGTAGCGCAAACAGTGTAAAAAACCTTTTTCGCTCTACAAAAACGTTGTTATTTTCGTAGCGTGCTACGAAATGGCTGAAAAGGCCTTTTTCAGCAAAAAACCATGTTTTTCTACTTTTAGTAGTCTTTTTCCAGAGGATTTCTAGAGCAATTGAAAACTCCTTTTTGAAAATTGAAAGAGGTTTTTCTTCCTAAAATACTAAAATACAACAACATCTTTTATTTTCTTAAAATTCATTATGAGGTGGGATAAATTTATCACTCAACTTGCGCTATGAAATTGCTGAAAGTCATTGAGAGAAAAACTTTGTTTTATGTTTTTAGCAGTCAATTTCATGATCAGTTTCTGACCATAAGAAAAATTATTTTGGATCTGAAGGAGGTTTCTCTTCATAAAATCCCCAGATACAATAACCTATCTCACTTTTCTCACAAGTGTTACCAGTTGGGAGATACAAGGCTTTCTTTGAAGCTATATTTTCAGAAATCAGGATTTTCTAGTTTTATACAGGTTGTTCAAAGACAGTTTCTGGGCAGTAGGAGAGGTATTTCAAAAAAAAAAAGATAGTTTTTTGTTCAAGGTATCATGGTATCCAAAATCCTCCTTCATGTTTTCAAAATACATTATGGGTGAGAACATAGAAGCTCTGTCTCAACACCTATTTTTCAGATAAAAACAGGGCAGTAAGTGACAAATCCCTAATACAGTTTTGTTTTGGGAAGGACACCACTTTTTGAAAACATTGAAAAGTCGACTTGTGTTTATTTTTAAGGTATATTAGCATCAAGAAAATCATTAAAGGGCTGTAAATACTCTTAAGATCTGAAGATTATGAAAATATTGTGTAAAAATGATATACACAGCAGTTTCGTAGCGCGCTACGAAACTACTGTAGGTACATTTTTTAACATTTTATAAGGGTTTCAAAGGGTAAAAAAGCTCCATTTATGAATTTTGTTGCTGTTGGTGGTTGGAAAGGGTTCATAAATGAAACTCCAAGTCTTAAATCAAAGTAAATTGGATCACTGAGAGAGGTTACAAAGATACAAATTCTGCGCTACGAAAACAACTGCTCATTTCATAGTGCAGCCATACCATCTCTCCTTTTACTTTTTCAAAGGCTTGGTTTCTTTACAGGTGGAAGGTATGGTTCCATGGAGGTAACAACACATGACACTTATCTCAACAAGTCAAAATTTCCAGCAAAAGGTTTTGAAGATCATCAATGAAGGGTTTAATGTTTTCTTGATCTATATGTTACTTTTAATTACTTGCAGTAGATCTTATTAATATTACTCAAAATTCACAATCATGTGCTCTGACTTCCTTTAGTAATGGGATGACTGTGTTTTTCCTGTATCTTGTGAGTAAACTACCTTTGAAACCCTAGCAGTAAATTTCATTGCTACTACTCAAAATTCAAAATCATGTGCTCTGACTTCCTTTAGTAATGGAATTATTGTGTTTAGAAATAGATCTCATTTGCTATTACTGAGAATTCACAACCATGTGCTCTAAATTTTTTTAGTAATGAGATGACTGTGTTTTTCTGCATTTTGTGAGTAAATTACCTTTGAACCATTAGCAGTAGATTCCATTGCTATTACTCAAAATTCATAACCATGTGCTCTGACTTCCTTTAGTAATGGAATTACTGTGTTGACCTATGTTCTTGAGTGAATTATCTTTGTTTAAAAATCCCATTTGCCTCAGCTTCCATGTCCAGAAACCTTGCCACTGAATCTACTGACTTGTTGACTCCATAGCCCAATGGTAGCAAGCCTTCATCTTTCAACCTATAAACACACAAAACCAAGATAGAGTTAGCCATATATATTATCATTAATCAATATCATAAATCCTTGAGAGAGCCCTCTCAAGCTGATGAGGCTAAGCCTCAGCTAAAATATTGGTTTGAAATAGTTACACTGAGATAGTCTGATCAGCAGCCTATCAGGGTCCTATTTTGGTGATAACATTTTGGTGCATCTGCCGGGAGTCTGAAGATATAAATCTCCTGAAAAATCATGAAGCTGAACTCTTGAAGGTAGCAGGAGCTCAGAAATATTTTCAAGGGTGCAAAACTACCTTGGCAACTCCATTGTTGAAGAATTCAAAATTCATAGATTCATGGTGATTCCACTGGAGTTATGAAGAACTCAGATGCTGCCATTCTTATTTCAAGGTATGCATGCATAGATTTTTCAGGAATTCATGGTTTCCCAAATCATTTTCCCAAGGATACATATTTTCTAAGGAATGGTCCAAAATTCAATGGAGATGATTTGAGTTTGACTTTGAAGCATATATCAGATTTTTGTGATTTTACCAAGCTTCTTAGAGTCAAACATGAAGATGTTTGCATTATGTTGTTCTATGATTCATTTCAAGGGAAATGTAAACAATGGATTGAAAGTTTTCCTGTCACATCTATTAAGTCATTTGCAGACTTCTGGCTTATGTTTTTGGAGAAATGGATAGACAGAAAAGAGTTGGTGGCAAACTCTCCTTCAATTCAAGGTTTCAAACAATCGAATGATGATCATATTAATGAAGAAATAGATGAAAATTTTTCTTTGCCCTTGTCTTCTTATCTAAAATCATTTGAGTGCAAGACAGAAGATAAGATTAAATTTTTGGATGAAGTTGCTAAGAACATTGAAAAATACATTGCAGGTTTACAAGGTCAAATTCAATCATATATTCTTCATTATCACGATCATACTTTTCAAAATATTTCTATGGCAGAATACAAAGAGAGGGTGTTGCTTCTTTTCTCTTTTGAGATTGAGGAAGAATACATTGTTTTTGAAAATCAATTTAAGGAGCAGTTTGAGAGCACACAGCTAAATCCTTATGTAGATGATAAAAGTATTGGTGTTGGTGAGTTGTCCAAAGCTGCAGAATATCATAAGAAACATCAAACTAACCATGTCTTCTTTGATCCTATAGCTGGCTACATGGAAAGGTTCTATAGTCCAGATTTCCAACTATATTTCCATTATGAAGATCAGATATATCTCATGTTGCCTTGGTTATTTCAGTATCATGTTTATTTTTGCTTCAAGCACAGTCAAGAGACTCAAGTGTCAGATCAAATCAATGACTGGCTTCATTGGACGTTTCATGTTCCTTGAGCTACAAATGGAGATTGCAGCTGATAGGGTAGGTAGGAGTGTGTGAATAAGCTCAAAGTTGACTGAGCATCTTTTTAGTAGGTACTGATTTGTTTCTTATGTAGTGATCATAAAGCTTGAGCCCAAGGTGAAGGCCAATAAAGCTTGAGGAAAAGCTTGGCAAAATTTCAGAGTTTTATTCTAAAGGATGGATAGCAGCACTGGAGCTATCGGTTCTTAATTAATGTACCACAGGGGCACACTATCCCAAGTGGAGCCATTGTTATCACACCTTAAATTTTCAAACATCATTGTGTCAACTCTTCTTTTGGTCATGTTTTCAAGTAGGTCTTGAGTAATTTTAAGTTTTTAGGGGTTAAGTGATAGGGTTAGAGTCTCATTTTCATTTACAAAATAAAGTCCAACAACCTTATTTCATACCTTGAGTGTCTCATATCATGTTTAGAAAGTCAAGTTTTTAACCATTTTGAAGAATTTTTGGAATTAGCCATGAAACCACGTTCTCATAGCACAGACAGTGTAAAAAACCTGTTTTTTGCTATGAAAATGTTGTTGTTTTCGTAGCGCGCTACGAAATGGCTGAAAAAGCCTTTTTCAGCAAAAAACCTTGTTTTTCTGCTTTTAGTAGTCTCTTTCCAGAGGGGTTCCTGAGCAACTTAAAACTCATTTTTGAAACATGAAAGATTTTTTTCTTCCTAACATACTGAACTGAAAAAACCTCTTTCAATTTCTTCAAATTCATTATGAGGTGGGAGAAATCAATCACTCAACTTGCGCTACGAAATTGTTGAAAGTCATTGAGAGAAAAATTATGTTTTCTGTTTTTAGTAGTCCACTTCATGATAAGTTTCTGGCCACAAAAAAATTATTTTGGAATTATGAAGGAGGCTTCTCTTACTAAAATCCCCAGCTAAAATAACCTATCTCACGTTTCTCACAATAGTTACCAGTTGGGAGATACAAGGCTGTCTTTGAAGCCATATTTTCAGAAATCGGGATTTTCCAGTTTTATATAGGTTGTTCAAAGACAGTTTTTGGGCAATAGGAAAGGTATTTAAAAAAAAAAAGATAGGTTTTTGTTAAAGACATCATGTTCTCCAAAAGCCTCCTTCAGTTTTTAAAAATAAATTATTGGTGAGAAGATAAAAGCTATGTATCAACACCTATTTTTCAGATAAAAACAGGGCAGTAAGTGACAAATCCCTAATACAGTTTTGTTTTGGGAAGGGCACCACTTTTTGAAAACATTTAAAAGTATAATTTTGTTTATTTTTAAGGTATATTAACATCAATAAAATCATTAAAGGGCTGTAAATACTCTTAATATATGAATATTACGAAAATACTGTGTAAAAAGGATATACACAGCAGTTTCGTAGCACGCTACGAAACTGCTGTAGGTGCATTTTTGAACATTTTATAAGGGTTTCAAAGGGTAAACAAGCTTCATTTATGAATTTGGTTGCTGCTGGTGGTTGGAAAGGGTTTAGAAATGAAACTCCAAGTCTTAAAGCAAAATTAATTGGATCATTGAGAGAGGCTACAAAGATACAAATTATGCGCTACGAAAACAACTGTTGATTTCGTAGCTCAACCATACCATCTCTCCTTTTACTTTTTCAAAGGCTTGATTTATTTACAGGTGGAAGGTATGGTTCTATTGAGGTAACAACACATGACACTTATCTCAAAAAGTCAAAGTTTCCAACAAAAGGGTTTGAAGATCATCAATGAAGGTAAAGGCATAATTGCAGAAAACAGGTTTCCTGGGTTTTAGGGTAGATAAGACATGAGTCAACAAGATTTCATAACAAGGCTGGAGGCATCACCAAATTTGACCTCATGAGATTGCAGCTATCAAATTAAGTATTTAATTCTTAGATAGTTTTTTTGAAACATGTTTTAGGAGTTTCACTCCTATTTGTATTACGACTCCTAGAAGAGATAGCTAGTTGTCAATGTAATTAAGAGTCTGTTTTAAGAGTAGAATAGGTGTCAATCATAGAAATTCGAATTCTCTTGATGATGGATCATAGAATCCAATATTGTAAAAGCTATATGTGAAGCAAGAGGTCTAATTAGCAAGATATTAGAGACTTTTTGGCCTAGCTACTGTTTGATGTTATGGAATATAACCAGTAATACAGAGAGGTTTTTTCTAAACAGATCTGAGTTGCTCATAGGGTTTAATGTTTTCTTGATCTATATGTTACTTTTAAATACTTGTAGTAGATCTTATTACTATTACTCATAATTCACAATCATGTGCTCTAACTTCCTTTAGTAATGGGATGATTGTGTTTTTCCTGTATCTTGTGAGTAAACTACCTTTGGAACCCTAGCAGTAAATTTCATTGCTATTACTCAGAATTCACAATCATGAGCTCTGACTTCCTTTAGTAATGGAATTATTGTGTTTAGAAATATATCTCATTTGCTATTACTAATAATTGACAACCATGTGCTCTGAATTCCTTTATTAATCAGATGACTGTGTTTTTCTGCATTTTGTGAGTAAATTACCTTTAAACCATTAGCAGTAGATTCCATTGCTATAACTCAGAATTCATAACCCTATGCTCTGACTTCCTTTAGTAATGGAATTACTGTGTTGATTTATGTTATTGAGTGAATTATATTTGTTTAAAAATCCCATTTGCCTTAGCTTCCATGTCCAGAAACCTTGCCACTGAATCTACTGACTTGTTGACTCCATAGCCCAATGGTAGCAAGCCTTCATCTTTCAACCTATAAACACACAAAACCAAGATAAATTTAGCCATCTATATTATCATTAATCAATATCGTAAATCCTTGAGAGAGCCCTCTCAGGCTGAGGAGGGTAAGCCTCAGCTAAAGTATTGGTTTGAAATAGTTACACTGAGGTAGTCTGATTGTTGTGAAACCAGCTCCAAAAATAGAAGAAAATAGATATCAACGCCTCAGAAATAAGCCACTTCGAGGGGGAAACCTCCAATACATTACATTAATGAAAAATTCTTGGATGATACAAATTTCAAAACCTCCTTTCTATATATAGGAGTCCATGGGGCCATAATGTAATCCTAGTGGGGCCACAATGTAATCCTAGCCGACCTAGCAATAATAATGTAATCCTTCCAAGACCTTCTGTAGATTAGTATATCATCAAAAAATACTAGCACAAATTTTCTAAGGAAGGGTTTGAAAATGGAATTCATCAACCCTTGAAATGTAGAAGGTGCATTGGTAAGGCCAAAAGGCATGACCAAAAATTCATAGTGACCCTCGTGAGTTTGAAACAATGTTTTCGAAATATGTTCAGTATTCATTCTAATTTAATGATATCCTAAATGAAGATCCAACTTGGTAAAATAAATTGCTCCATGTAATTCATGCAATAATTCATCAATCACAAGAATGGGAAATTTATTTTTAATGGTGAGCTTATTGAGCTCCCTATAATCCGGACACATGCACCATGATCCATCCCTTTTGTGTACCAATACTACAGGAGCAGAGAAAGAACTTTGACTAGGTTGAATTATACCCGCCTCTAACATTTCTGCAATCATACGTTCAATTTCGCTCTTTTGGAAGTAAGGATATCTATAAGGCCTGATGTTTGGAGGAACACTACCTAGAATCAAATGAATAGCATGATCATGATCACGAATAGGTGGGAGTCCTTTGGGAGTTTCAAACACCTTGGAATGATTGTCCAAGACTTGTTGGAGATCTGCAGAAATAGATGATTTTGATGTTGGAACTTCTAGTGAGCATAATTGTGCAATTACGCCTTGTTTTTCTTTCTTTAGAAGCTTTGTCATGACATTAGAGCTTATTATCTTTCCTGGCTTCCCTACAATTCCCTATAATTCGACTTCCTTTCCTTCTGAAAAAAATTTCAAGAAAAGTTCTTGAAAATTAAAAGCTACCGTCCCCAAAGATTGTAATCATTGTACTCCTAGTACAACATCAGCACCTCCCATAGGAATGGAAAGCATTGGACTATTAAATACACATTCCCCCATGGTTAGCTTGATATTATGGCATTTTCCAGAGCAATTTATAGTTCCTCCATTTGAAACCATCACTTGACATTCTGATGCTAGGTATAGGAAACAATTCAATTCCTTGGCTACCTTACAATGAATAAAATTATGGGTGCTACCTAAATCAATCAACACTATTACCTTTTTCTTCTTGATATGTCCTTCTATCTTGAGAGTTTGAGGAGTGGTAATTCCTGCCAATGCATTACACGATATGGTCGAACTCATTTCTTCCTCTTCTAGGGCTGGTTCCTGGTGTATATCCTCTTCTTGTTCATTTTCTTCTTCCTCTTCACAATATATGTAAAATAATTTCTTCTCAGCACACTTATGACCTTTAGTGTATTTTCTATCACAACTGTAGCAAAGCCCATTTTCTCTTTTTTCTTCCAATTGTTGTGGTGTCGACCTTGTAGTTTGTGGAAATCTAGGCATAGCAACACTTCCTTCTTTATAGAAGTGAATGGTAGGCTTCCTTGTTGCCATAATTTTACATTCAATTTTTCTTGCCAACCTAAATGCCCTCTCCAATGAATCAGGTTCCAAAACGTGAACTTCATGTTAAATTTTATCCTTTAAAGTACCTATGAAGAGATCAATCCTGTGTTCCTCTGAAATATAAGTTACCCTTATATTCAATTTTTGGAAGTCCTCAATGTGCTTCCCCACTAAGCCCTTTTGTTTGAGATTTATCAATTGGCTAAAGAAGGTGTTGCTCTTTGTATCCTCATAATGTGCTATCATTTCCTTCGTAAAACATGACCAAGTGACAATTTTTTTACAGGAGCAAAGCCATCGATACCATAAAAATGTATTTTGTTCTAAATGTAAAGTTGCAATGCCTACCTTTTGTGTGTTTTGCACATTATGGAGATCAAAATATTGCTCCATCTATAGTATCCATGTTACAGGATCCTTTCCCACAAACTTCCTCATATCCTTTTTTCGAATATGGTGGTTCTTCCCGCCAACATTAGACTTTACGAAGTCACGATTAACATTTATTTTGTTCTCATCATGAGTTTCCTCTACTATCTTTTCACCATTAGGAAACATTTCTTGTATCAACTTTGTCAAACATTCCATCTCTGCTTTTAGATCATTCTTCATGTTTTCCATGTTGCCTTTCATTTTTTCATCGATCTTAGCTTCCATGTCATCCTTATTAGATTCCATGCCATCTATCTTAGACTCCATGTCTTTCTCAAAACCATCCATCTTTGCTTCCACGCCTTTCTTCAAAACATCCATTTCATTTTTTGTTGCTCTTTGCGGGAGCAAAATTTGGTGCACCTGCTCTTGTAATTTTGATAGATCATGTTGCAATTCTTCATCTTCATGAGTCATATTAGAGCCTTATGAAGGCTTAATGGGTGTTGAATTATTTTTACAGGGCATTTTTTAACCCAATACTGATATATATTCTACGATATGCCCTTGGAATCAATTCAAATTGATTCTTCAAACAAGACTTATGCAATTCGTAAAAAAAAATACACACCTTTTTCTTGCTTTTGAGGAGATCGATATTGAAATTGGATTATCTTTGTGATTGTCGCTCTTCAATATCTGAAATTGGGCACTGAGGTAGCCTTCTAAATTATCTTTCAAATTCCATAGGTCTGACTTGATTTGGATTCTACAAGGCAAAGTTATGTCCAATCTCCCACAATGACCTAATTATGGACTGGTTCAGTAGAGAGAATTTGTACGACTTGCCACATGTTACTGTTTCGTATTTTAGCTCTGAAATTGATATCAAAGAAACTAAATTCCGTGTGATTGTGACCACTTTTTACGTCACTCCAATCTGATTCCCATAGAGAGAGTTATGAATATTTTCCCACGATCACCTCTTTGAGATGAAATTCAGGAGCCTGAAAAAGAACTACCTTCTACATATCATATCTCTGAAAATATTGCGAACCAAGCTCTGAAATTTTTCGAAGCGTTTCCTCAGGATTTCAGCTTAGCACCCTACAAATTTCAGATTCTGAACCTTTGTAGAAAAAAAGTTATAGTGCAAATTCCACTATGACCTGTTTAGATTAAATTGAGGAGCCTCCAAAAATACCTAACTTCCACAAATCACATCTCCGAAAATATTGCGAACCAAGCTCTGAAATTTTTTGACAATGTTCCTCAATATTTTGGCTTCGTACCCTAAAAATTTCGGCTTCTGAAACTTCGTATAAAAAAAGTTATAGTTAAAATTCCATGATTACCTATTTGGAGCAACGAAACCCTAGAATCCAAAGCTCTGATACCAAATGTTGTGAAACCAGCTCCAAAAATAGAAGAAAAGAGATATCAACGCCTTAGAAATAAACCACTTTGAGGGGGAAACCTCCAATACATTACATTAATAAACAATTCTTGGATGATACAAATTACAAAACCTCCTTTCTATATATAGGAGTCCATGGGGCCATAATGTAATCCTAGTGGGGCCACAATGTAATCCTAGCCGACCTAACAATAATAATTTAAGGGCACAATAATAAAAATATGGGGGTTACAGGGGTACAATAATAACAATAAGGGGGTTACACTAACAACAATAAGGGACTATACTAGTAATATAGGGACCTAACACTGATCAGCAGCCTATCAGGGTCCTATTTCTCTGATAACAACTCCCATAAACTCCATGTTTGATTTTGTAAAGCCATTTTGAAGTGACCACGGATGTGTCCTTGGGTCTAGGAACCACATCCCAAGCATCATTCTTCATGATCAATTCATATTCAACATTCATCGCATCCTTCAATACTTCGTTCTTCTCAGCTTCTTCAAATGTACAAGGCTTAGATTGAATAATGGTACTCATGGCAACTAAGTACCCTTGGTATATGTTCAGCTTCTTACTTTCACAAAATGTCTCTCTTGGAAAAATATGTTTTTCAGCATCTTCGACAGTTTCTTTGAGCCACAAGGTCTTTTCCTTAGGGTAGAGGGCTCACCAAGAGGTGTATCAATGGGATCCATTGGGCCTTCAATATTGGGCATCAGTTCATCCATTGGAGATTCATCCTGCTTTCCTGGATCTTCATCATTGTCCTTCCTTGGAATAGGAATATCTTTAACCTTTCCAAGGGCAGCATCTTCATCGAAGGTGACATCGTGACTCATTTCCACTTCCCTTTGACCATGCACATAGATTATATATGTCTTTAAAGTTTCACTAGAGCCCGAAAATGTTCCTTTCTTCCGAGACACATCAAACTTGTTTATTTTCTCTTTCAGTACATGAAAATATATGAGACAACCAAAAATTATAAAATGAGAAAAATCAGGTTTCTTACCGGTGAAAACTTCTTCGGGTGTCTTGAAGTTCAATGCTTGATGTGGGAATCTATTTTGAACGTATACAACAACGTTGGCAGCTTCTCCCCATAATAACTTTGGTAGGCCTTGGTCATGAAGCATGGCATGAGTATCTTTTATGATGGTTTGATTCTTCCTTTTGGAACTCCATTTTTCTCAGGAGTATATGCAGTAGCGGTCTCCCTCTTAATGCCAGATTCTCTACAATATTCATTGAATTATTTTGATTCATATTTGGTTCCATTATCGGTACTCAATATTTTGATCTTCTTTCCTGTTTGATTTTCAACCAAGGCTTTGAAAGAGTGAAACCATCTGAACACGTCGCCCTTCCTCTTCAAGAAATATATCCATGTTTTGTGAGAGAAGTCATCCATAAAAATAGCATAATAAAAATTATATCCTCCCAAAGATGTTATGGCCAACATACCACATATATCATAATGTACCAATTGAATAATTTCGGTGGTTTGACTCTCACTTGAGGGGAATGGTCCCCTTGTATGTTTTATAGCTACACAACCTTGATAAACTTCTTCATTATCTACCTTTAATTCAAGCATACCTATGACCATATTCCTTGCATCAGGTAGGGCTTTGTAATGAAGGTGAGAAATATTGATCAGTGGTTGTCATTGATGTCAACCCAAGCAGCACCAGGGGCTACCCCGATCTTGCATAGGAATTTTTCCTTGACAACTTACTCTATTTCGAGTCAAGGATATTTTCGATGGCTTCTACTTGTCGAGATGTTTTTGTTGATATATGGCATGCCATGTAATTCTTCATGGTTTGAGAGATATTCGTGTTTGAAGTTAGTAACCCTAGTTAGTGAGCTAAAACCCCATGGTGTTAGGATATGACACTAATCATTGGTTGTGGTCATTGAATTGTCAATAATTAATAATTTTTTAAGCTCCTAAAATCCCTCCAATGTTCACTTGTTGAATACCCTCTCAACCTAAGCATTTCTATAAATTGTGACCCTCATATCCTCCTCATGTAAGGATTTCACTACTTATAATAGGCCATCATGGTAGTTTCGCTATAAATTTTTTCTGTAAAGCTTCAGATTCTGAAACTAAAAACCCATTTGGGAAAAATCCAAATGAAGCTTGTGTCTAAATTTTAGATATCCGGGTTCGCTATATTTTCGAATATGATCTGAGGAAGTTAAGGTTTTTGTAGGCTCCTGAATTTCATGTCAAACAGGTGGCCTTGGGAAAATCGTCATAACTTTCTCTCTGAGAATTGGATTCAAATTTAGTAAAAAGTGAAAGAAAGAGGATGGGATTTGTTTTGTTATGTATCTTTTGTCAAGACCAAAGGTTGAAATAGTGACATGTGGCATTGTGTACAAATTCGCTCTACTGAACTAGTCTATAATCCGGTCATCGTAGGAGATTGGGCATAACTGTTTCTTGAAGAATTAAATGTTGATCAGACCTACGAGGTTGGAAAGAGGACTCAGAGGGAAATGACAGGACAAATTTTCAGACCTTGGAGATATGAAATTACAAAAATACAACAAATTCAATATCAGGCTTCTAGAATGCAAGAAAAAATATGCATTCAAGGATCATTGTAGTAAGGACAACATATCAATAGTCAAGGATAATTCTGCTACAACAAGGTATGTACGATTAGTGTTTGAATTTTAATTTGAATATCGTCTCTGAAATGTTTTTTTGTAGGAAAATTTAAGTACTTTGTATGTATGTTTGATTAGGTTTTGTTCATAAATGTTGAACGTATTTACATTTTGATTTTGAATATTTCTCTGACATATGGTTTGCAAGACATTGTAAGTATTTTTTTTGTATACTAGTTTGGGTCTTTGTTGGCGAGTGATCAGGTCTCGTGGGCAAGACCCAGGTTCAGGAGTTGTGGCCAACAAAGGAATCCGTTGTAGTCTAGGATCACGTCGGCATTATCACCCTACTCTGGAGAGTAGAGAGTCTCACCCGAGGCGTGTCGCAACCACATGCAGAAGGGGAATAGACCAGTGGCAAGGAACAGATCCGCAACTCATTCTCATCAGTGATTAAATTGCATAGATAGAATCACATACGCAATAGCATTCAGAGAGCATATAGATATTAAGCAAATAAAATTTTAAAGCATCTCAACCAACACACATGCATGTGAATCACACAAATAGACAGCAACCTGCATTTATGTTAAGCTCTTGGCCAAATCCATAGTTACATAGCTTTGCAATGGGCTTACAAATATGATACATATGCCTTGCGGAACAGAAATGTACATCAATAGAACCCTAGGAACTACAGAGACCTCATCCATAATCTGGGTTCCTGCTGTAGCATGTGTTTCTTCTCCTTCGGTCGCTCTCCTCTCTCTGCTTTCTTCCGGGTGACGGCTATTTATTCACCCGCTGTCGTGACTGTTAGTTCTTCTTATGTCCTTCTTCAGCTGCTTCTAGCTTTTCTCTGATTATCTGTGTGTTCCGCTTGTGTTCTTCTGCTGTATCTTCTCCTTATCTGTACTTGTGCATCTAGTTTCCTACGCTATGTGCCTGTTCCTTTGCAACCTTGGTAGCTCTGTTGTTTGGTGTGGTTGCGACTTGGTTGCGGCTGCCAAGTGCCCTCATTCTGCAACCCTAAAATCTGGTCGTTATTTCAACTTAAAACGTTCAAAACAAGGTTTTTCAAAACAAGGGCCCCAACAAGCCCCGACCACAGTTCCTTGACTCATCCCCGAGTCAATCACAAATTAGGGTTTCTACCTCCATTTCCCTACTTGGCCCCGTGCCCTGTTCGCCCTGTGTGCCTTCATTTTGTGCTCATTCCTGCTGTGCGCCTTCAGGCAGCTGTTCAAACAAGGGCCCCAACTCCCGGACCCTTCGGAACGTTGTAGCTCGAAGCTCAGTAAAATTCGACACAGCTTGCTGCCACCCCTGGATGAGCGAGTCTATTTCCTCAGCGAGCTTGGTGAAAGCAGCTTCCTCGATGGGCGTTGGGACAGCTCCGAACATTGTGTTGATCTCGGTCTCGGCTGCCGCTGCGAGCTGGTGTATGGTCCGGGTGCTAGATTGAAGGGGCGGCTGGAGCTCACGAATGACGTGTTTGGCCTCCGCCAAGAAAACCTCTGTGTGTTGGAGCTGTGCCTCAAGGTCATCAGCCTGGGTGTATAATTGATCCAGCCTTGCAGGGTCCGTAGCCTCTTGAATTTCCCTTGAAACTTGCTGGAGTTGGGCTAAAATCGGTTGTGCGCTGATAGACCTATAGAATTTTCCTTGGATGCCTTTCTTGGTGCGGTGCGTTCTGAGAATTCAACGGCTCTGGTGCGACTGAAATTGCTAATTCGAACGGGTCCGGCATTCTCGTGCTTTTGGTGTCCATGAAAGTTATGTCAGCACCTGGTACGAGTGGAGTTGATGAGACCCCCTAACGAGTTAATTCCTGCTAGCATTATTTCTACGACAATCGTGCGATCGAGCACATGCCAATGAGTGTTGTGATAGTTGCTGACGATGGCATGGGGAAATGGGCGGACGCGACGGCTGAGGTTACTGCAGGTGATGGCCAAATGATGACGGTGCGGTTACTGCCAATTATGGTAATTAATGATGCATATCTATGCGATCCTACGGACTGACACAAGTGCGTGGGTGGACTGAGCTGGACTGACGTGGAGACTGGTACGGATCCTACAGGGATGACATGCTGGACAGGCGCCGCCCCGACCACAATCAGTTGCGGTGCGGCCCCCGCAACTAAGCGTTTATTGACACACTACCTATGAACAGAGAAGACCTCCTACGCTCATCCCAGTTGCGAGAGATTTATTCAACTATGCTACGCTACGGGTGCTCTCGGGTGCGAGAGTTATTGATGAGAAATGAAAGGTACTTACTCCTGGTAGGGTTTCAGGCGTGTGCCATTCACCCACCCAGGAAGAACCATACCGTCCAGCTGTGCCAACCGAACGGCTCTGGAATCGCGAATCTCAATAAAAAAGTAGGGTCCCAACCAATGCATCTGTAGCTTTCCTGGGAACTTCTGGAACCTGCTGTCGTATAAAAGAAATTTGCCGCCAACCTGAAAGATTTTATGCTTAATGTGGCGGTCATGCCACACTTTCTGTCGGTCCTTCTGAACCTTCTGGTGGAATTCGGCCAGGAATTGGCCCTCATCCAGTTCCTGTAACTCATGGAGGCGCTCCTGGAGTGAGGCCTCTTCCGAAAACTGAAGAGACGTGGCGATCAACAAACTTGGTACAATAAACTCGGCGGGGATCATAGCCTCCCAGCCATACACAGGCTGGAACGGTGTTTGATTGGCCAAGCGCTTCACCATAGTCCGATAGGCCCACAATGCAGCTGGCAGGTGCTCGTCCCAATCATCGCGCTGGGCATTGTAGATATTAGTCAAGCCTTTCTCAAGAATTTTGTTGGATGCTTCCACAGTACCATTAGCCTACGGATGGTACGAGCTACTTTTGTGATGCTGAACCATGAAGGTGTCCAGCAGTGACTTGACCGTGGCATTAATAAAGTGCGTACCCTGATCACTGGTTAAACTTAGCGGGCATCCAAATCGACAAATAATGTGCTCAAAAATGAATCGGGCAGTTGTATTCGCTATGCAATCGCATACCGCCGCTGCCTCAGCCCACCTGGTAAGGTAATCGGTGGTGGTAATGATGTACCGGGCCTTGGAGTGTCTAGAAACCAAGGCTATGGGACCTACGAAATTGACAGCCCACTTCTCGAACGGCCGCAACACATGCACTGGGTGTAGCGGAAGCTCGTCCCAGTGAGAGGGCCTTCTCATCTGCTGGCAGACGTCACATCGCTTCACATAGGCCTTACAATCGGTATGTACTGTCGGCCACCACAGGCCAGCTTGGAGCACCTTTCTTGCAGTGGGTTTCGCACCCACATGCCCTCCCGCAACACCGCTGTGACATTCCCACATTACCGCTTCCCGTTCGTGGTCGAGGACGCATCTGCACAAAACCTCATCGAGGCACAGTTTGTATAGCTGCCCTGCGATCAATTGGTAGTTGGTGGCACAGACGACCAAGTGTCGTTTCTGGAGCGGGGTGTAATCCTGAGGGCATTGCCCCGTGGTCAGATAAGTGGCAATGTTGGACAAGTAATCTGGTACAGCTTCAACTCGGAAAAGGTTAGCATCTGGCAGCCGATCATCGAGGGAGCCATCGTTCTCCCCCGTCTCCACCCTGGATAAGTGATCGGGCCCGACATTCAACCTCTCGGGCTTGACGATTACTTCGAACGTGAATTCTTGAAATAGCAGAAGCCAACGGCAAATTCGTCCTTCCAGAACAGGCTTATTGACTAGGTACTTCAGATCAGAGTGGTCCGTGAAAAAATTTAACCGGCCCCCTAGAAGATAGTGGCGGAACTTCTGCAGAGAGTAGACCATCGCCAACGCCTCCCTCTCGGTCGTGGTGTAATTCTTCTTCGCATTGGACAGTTTGCGGCTGGCGAAGTAGACTGGGTGGTCAACTGTTGTATCGCCGGGTTGCACCAAGACAGCCCCAAGGGCAATACTGGAAGCGTCGATATGCACATGGAACTGCTTATCCCAATCTGGATGAACTAGAATAGGCGCCGTCGATAGCTTTTCCTTCAGGGTGTCCAGGGCCACCCGAAACTCCTCCGTCCACTGAAAGACTTCAGACTTCCACAGGAGTTTTTCTAATGGAGCAGTGATCTTGGCATAGTTGCGGATGAACCTCCTGTAGTATCCCGTGTGCCCGAGCAATGCCTGCAACTGTTTCACCGTTTCGGGGGCGTCCATGTGTACGATCACCGCAACCTTGGCAGGGTTGACGCAGACCCCTTGCTTGCATACCACATGTCCCAACAACGTGCAAAACGGAACAGAAAAAATACATTTCTTTAAGTTCAAGGAAATCTGCAACTGGCGACACTGGTCAAACATGACCCACAATAGGGTAGTGTGTTTCTTTAATAAACTGTAGACAGTCCAGTCGTCCATGTAGACTTCCAGGAACTTGTGAATATACTCCCGGAAGGCGGCGATGACAATCCGGGAAAACACGGCTGGAGCATTCTTCAAGCCAAATGGAATGACGTGGTATGTGAATGACCCCCATTCGGTGGTGAATGTTGTCTTTGACTTGTCTTCTTATGCAATACGCACCTGATGGTAGCCCGAAAAGCCATCAGTGAAAGAGTAGGCTTCGTTCCCCGCAACATGGTCCAACACTTCGTCGCTGAAAGGGGTGGGAAACGGATCATGAATGCAGGCATTGTTCAAACTGCGATAATCTACACAAACATGTATCTCCGCCTTGTCCTTCTTATTTTGGATGATGATAGGGCTCACCCACTCTGCTTCATCCACGGGGAAGATTAGACCCGCGGACAACATCTTATTGATTTCCATCTTAACCTTTTCTTTAACCCGCGGGTTCAACCAATAGGGTCGGTGTTTCACGGGTCTGGCACCCAGTTTCAGCATGATGTGCATTTCCCGAGGTCACCTTTGATGCCCTTCAGATCTGCTACAGATGAAGGGAACAAGTCCTCATATACCTGGAGGAGGCTGAAAATCTCCTTGGTTGTCTCTTCGTCCCAGTAATCACCCACTGTAGCCAACTTAGGCTTCTCCTTCATACCGATGTTTAGCTTCTTTGTCTTCAGTGGCCGTAAATGGACCCCCTCAATGGTCGGCTCTGCGTTAATGTTCCACTCACCTTCCTTCTCTTCAAAATACAGGTGCCTCAGGTCCTCCAAACCATCGTCTTCCGGATCGCCGTCAATCCTTTGGCAAACCAACTCTTGCACGGCCTCAGGACGGGAGGGCAGCGTGCAGCCGTTGATCTGCGGATCACAGAAAAATAGTACCGCCCTGATAGCGTGCAATGCCTAAGATTCCAACTCTATTTCTCCCGCGAAAGAGAAGCACTGCGCAAATTTTCTTGTGACTTCCGTCCAAGAACTAGTCCCTCGTTTCCATTCTTCCTCCAAGTACCATGCGTGGGGAATGGTGTCTAAAGAGTGGAAAAACCGATGAACCCACAGCTCTTCTGGGTATCCTATACTTCGCCACTACTACTCACAGGTCCGCAAGTGGTCCTGCAGATTGGAAGTCCCAGAGTACCGCTGCCTACTTCGAGGGCCTTCATCTTCTTTGAACCGCGCCTGCAACGCGTCCGCCACCCAACTCCACCGCGACAAGGTATTGCGGTGATTTTTCCACCACCGGGCTGCTGTAGACTGTAGTGCGATGTCCAAAAAGGGTAGTTTTCTCCCTTCCGGTACGATGTCCTCAACCTTGGCAATAAAGGTATTGACAGCTTGCATGTTTGACAGGGTGGGGTATTCTCTGAACTCAGCACCAATCCAACTGACGCGGCCAACCAGAGCACATCTCTGCATGCTGGTCTCGTACCCCCCCTGCTGCCAATCCTCCCACGCGAGTTTCGATCCCAGGTCCGAGCTCTGGACACTGCGCCAACTGACAGAACCGGTTGCAGTCGGATTAATGTAGTCCTCCCGCTTCCCCGCAGTCATCTGATAGAGATGGTCCAGCATCTGCGCATCCTCCCGGTTGTCCATCGTTTCTGTATATCGCGGGCCTTGATACGGGTCGAGGGGCTGAGTGACCCGGACTTCCCCATCCTCAAAGATCATCAGCTCCTTCTTGAGGTCAATTATAGCGTAATTCTCGAAAGCCCAATCAATGCCTAAGAGGGCGGGATAGGGATCTTTGTCTCCCATAATATCAATAACCTCAAAATTCGTGTAGGTTTTTACCCCTGCAATGTCGACCTCAACACCTTCGAGTCGACCGATTGATAGAATACAGTACTGGTTCGCCATCCTGAGTTGGATGGGTGAGTAGGTCAACCGTGGCTTTCCCAGGGCCTCCCAGGTCTTCCGCGGTAGGATATTCACGTCGGACCCTAAATCCAACATGGTATCACTGATTTGGAATCCCGCAACCTGCGTATTGAGCCAGAACTCTTTACCCATTCGTCGCTTATTTCGCTTGACGCGCTGCACCGATTGGGGGGCTGTGTCCACCGGTTCCCCCAATCCTGCCCTCCCCTGCAGTGCCCCTTCCAAAGTACACTTGAGCTGCTGCCGCAGAGCAGCACTGTCAAAAATCTTGAGGAATAGTTGGAGCCGTTATTCAATCAGGGTTCCTAGGGCATGCTGTGGCCCCAGATCTATCGGCAGGGGTGCCTCTAGGCCTCCTTCTTCACACAGCTGAGCAAATGCCTCAACCGCCTCCTGAAAATACTTCTTCTGTGCCTCGGGTCTAATTACCCGGTGCGGGGATGCTGGCCTGACAACTGGTGCCGGTTCCTTTCCGTGAGTGTCCTCCCCCATTTTCTTACCACCCCTCATCACAATAGCGACGTTCTGCATGGTCGAAGTCGCAGCCGCTCGCGGCTCGGCGTTTACCAAATTTGTGCCCCTCTGCCGTGTACGTTCTTCCCACTTTTTGGTGAGCTTCGGACAGTCTTATGTCGTATGGGTGTTTACGCGGCACTAGGAACACCACGGACAGCGAGGGAGGGGACATTCGCGAGCCACATGGCCCTCCTGGTCACAATTATAGCATTTCACCGGCCCGTGCCCCCCAGCGCGGCCTCCGCACACCCCGCCCCCTCTTCCTCTAGGAGCCTCATTCACCCTATAGGAGGGTCGATCCAACCGGTCCATGAGTGCGGTGAGCGCCCGAAATTGCTCAGTGTTGTGAGTCGTGGAAGCGCAAAACTCACAATATACATTGTTTGGCACGTTGGAATACTTCTGTAGGATCAGGCACATCCGAGTTGGATGTCCCATCGTCCGGAAAATCTCACAATACTCCGTGGTGGCTGGGTTGAGTTGGGAGGGGAACCCTGCATAAGGCTGTTGCGGCTAGTATACCCCCTATAGATTCAGTGCCATGCCACCCCCCGTGGGTGGCCCCCCTTGAATTGCCGCGACCGAGGGTCCCACCCCCGCGCCACGCAACCAAGGACACTCAGTTGCGACATGGCCTTCGACCAGGCAGTGAGTGCACCAAACGTTCGGCCTGGCTGGTCTGACCGAATGTATCTCCTTGAGCTTTTCAGTCAAGCTAGCTATCTGATGCTGCAATCCCACCAAGGAGGGATCCTGCGGGGCCGGCCCTCCCCGATATTCCTGAGGGTAGCCCGCCATGGACTCGATCTTCATGGCCTTCTCCAAAGCGTCCTGCAGATTGTCAATTTTCTGTTGGGTGAGGGGGGTTCGCGTCAAGGGAAGCAAAGCCTTGATGAACCAGTCCCTCTGATGGTTCAGGTCGATCAGGTAACTGAGTTTCTCAATCGCGTCCTTGAATCACCGCATTAGCTCCCATGCGGTTTCTCCTTCCTTCTGTTTAATTTCCCAAAGCTCGGACAGACCTTGTTGCTCCGTCTAGGGAGGCTTAAATTCTCGGAAAAAATACCGCTTCACGTCCGCAATGATGGGATTCATGTGGGCCTCGGACCACTTGATGAACCATCACAGAGCCCTCTCTCTGAGTGTGGTTTGGAACTCTATTAGTTTCCCTGCGTCCGGCGTCTGCCAAGCCCTCCAAATGGCTTCGCACAGATACTAGTGTTGCTCTACATCATCATTACCCCGGCCCGAGAACTCGGGATACCAGGTAAAAGACCCAGCCATGTTCACTTGCGGTGGGTTTACCAAGATAAATCCTCCGGGTCCTAGTTGCATGACTGTTCCACTAGGGAATGCAATACTACTAGCGAGGCTGCTACTAACAGGTGTCGCTGTCGACACTGAGCTACTGTGCAATTGACTCAATGCTTGGAATTTAACGAAAATATTACTCAAAGGTTGATAAAGTACCAGGGGAAGGTAGGGATCCTGGCTATGCAGATTGGGGGGAGTATGGCAGCCTGGAGAACTAAATTTCGTCCCCTCTTGAAACAACTGTTGCATCACAACATACCATTTACCATCGAAACTTTCCTCGGGCTGCATACCTTCATCATCTTCGTCAGTCACCGTCTCCCTTGCTCGCTTAGCTGGGCTCCCATGCACCCATCGCACTCCCACAGTGGTCCCTTCTCATTCCTGGGTATCCGCGTCCATAATTCCAACCCTCTGAGGCGCCTCCTTCTGATTCTTCCTCTCGATCTCTCGTCTTTTCAAATCTCGCATCACCCTTTTTCGCCACCTATCGGCAATCTGTGCCCGCTGATTTGCACATCGCTCCCTCAGCGTCCTTGCGGCCTCAGCGTCCATTCCCCACTCCCCGCGTCACACTCTACGTAGCATCGGTCCCTTCAACCCTTCCCCCAGCACCGGTGATTTACACTTCCATACTCGTCTTGTGGAATTCTATCAACCCTTCATCCACCATCAGAGCTTTAATCCACAGCGTAATCTCCTTAAGCAGCTTCCCTCTTAGCCAGGAGCGGAAGATAGCCTCGGCCTTTGAGAAGGATTGATAGCACTCAGCAGAAAACTCCACAATGTATCCTTCCAACGTGGTCTCCACCCAAAAATCCACTGTGCGGGTCAACTCGGCGTTCAACCAATGTAGAGCCACTAGATCTCCGTGCGCCCACCTGCGGTTTATCTTCCACGAGCCATCTCGAGGCACCTTTTTCTGTAACCTCTGCAACCAATTGTAAAGGTCGGTAGGGAAATTTCCCCAGAAAATTTCGTACGTATCACCGGCTAAATCTGAGAAAAGGACGAGTTCCTTGATCGCTGCCTCCCCTTTCTTAGTCAACTCCGCTTGCTGAGCAATGAAATGGTCTAAATGATTATCCCACCATCGTTGTATCTCCCCTTCGAAGATCCGCGATACCATGGTCTAGATCCCCTCATATCATGCGGGTCCCGGAAACGGAACCATTGTTGGCGAGTGATCAGGTCTCGCGGGCAAGACCCAGGTTCAGGAGTTGTGGCCAACAAAGGAATCCGCTGTAGTCTAGGATCACACCGGCATTATCACCCTACTCTGGAGAGTAGAGAGTCTCACCCGAGGTGTGTCGCGACCACATGCAGAAGGGGAATAAACCAGTGGCAAGGAACAGATCCGCAACTCATTCTCATCAGTGATTAGATTGCATAGATAGAATCACATACGCAACAGCATTCAGAGAGCATACAAATATTAATCAAATAAAATTTTAAAGCATCTCAACCAACACACATGCATGTGAATCACACAAATAAATAGCAACCTGCAATTATATTAAGCTCTTGGCCAAATCCACAGTTACATAGCTTTGCAGTGGGCTTAAAAATCTGATACATATGCCTTGCGGAACAGAAATGTACATCAATAGAACCCTAGGAACTACAGAGACCTCATCCATAATCTGGGTTCCTACTGCAACATGTGTTTCTTCTCCTTCGGTCGCTCTCCTCTCTCTGCTTTCTTCCGGGTGACGGCTATTTATTCACCCGCTGTCGCGACTGTTAGTTCTTCTTATGTCCTTCTTCAGCTGCTTCTAGATTTTCTCTGATTATCTGTGTGTTCCGCTTGCGTTCTTCTGCTTTATATTCTCCTTATCTGTACTTATGCATCTAGTTTCCTCTACTATGTGCATGTTCCTTGGCAACCTTGGTACCTCCGTTGTTTGGTGTGGTTGCGACTTGGTTGCGGCTGCCAAGTGCCCTCGTTCTGCAACCCCAAAATCTGGTCGTTATTTCAAATTAAAACGTTCAAAACAAGGTTTTTCAAAACAAGGGCCCCAACAGTCTTGCATGTGCAGGAAGGAGGATAGAACAAGACAACTCAGACACATACTATAAGGACAATGCAACGCCAAAGTACCATTACTTGAAGCAAGCACAAAAATACCTCAGCAGTTGCTAGTGTTCAAAGAAGCAGTGTCAAGTAAAGTATCAGGTCGTGTCAAAAGTCAGTATTGTAAAAATAATCATTGTAAAATTGTAAAATATTCATTATTGTAAAAGAGTCAATCTGCCTAGAGTTGGAGAGGCATTGTTGGGAGGTATAAACGTCATTGTTGGATAATGTTATGGTTGGGTTGCAGGTCATAGTGTTATTGGTTAATTGGTCTAGTTCAAGAAAATCATTGTGAATCATAAATTGGATCATTGTCCCTGGTATGGGAGTCCACACTCTTGTCTAATTTCTGCTCATTATAGGGTGGTAGGGAGGTGCTAGGTTGGTGCATTAAGTCAGCTACAGTTTGGAGCCTGTGAACACTTCAGGGTGCTAGGTTGGTCTAGGATGTCGGGGCATCCATTTAGTTGAATACTAAAGAAACCATGGCGTTGGGGCATCCTTCCAGTGGGAGATGGAGAAGAATGATTTTCTATAATTCTAGGAAGTTGTACCTTTCATTTCAGTGGGGGCTGAAGATTAAAGATATTATTAGAAAATCATTCGGTGTTTTTTTACCCGGAGGGGGTTTCCCACCTAAAATTCATGTGCCTATTGTGTTCTATTGTTTATTTTTGTTACTGGAAAACATCAATAATAATTGAAGATTAACTAATGCTCTGAAAATATTTAAAAGTGTTAATTGATAAGAAATACTGATTCACCCCCCCCCCTCTCAATATTTCCAACAGGAAAACCTTTGGTGCCATAATTCAGATTGAAGAGAAGTGTCGCAAGTCATATCTCCCAAAGGACTTCCTCCAACCTGTTAACTACCTTCAACCATAAATACAATTGTAAATGCATTTTTTGAGTTCCTTTTCCAAATATGTACCTTCCCATTAACGAATTCTAACTTGAAGCCTTTGTCTTTCATCGCATAAATAGATACCAGGTTATTTTTCAAATCAGGTACATATAATACATCTTGTAGATGAAGGATTTGACCTTGATTCAAATGAAGAGTAACAGTCCCTATCCCTTTCACATGGTAGGTGGCATTGCCTCCAAGTATGATCTCCAAATTAGTGTATTTTTCAATCAAATTTGAGAGGGACCCCTTGTACCCAGTGAAGTGCCTTGAAGCACCACTATCAATCAACCAATTATCCAAAGTGTCTGGAGGAGAGGCAGTAGTGAGGGCAGAAACAAGATAAATTTTAGATCATTTTTTTGGATTCAACTGTGTTAAGAAAGTAATTCAACTATGACCATTTCCATGAGAAGTAGTTTTAACTAACTAATTTCTCATGATTTTTGAATAGTCCACTTAGCACTCATTGCATCGGGTGATGCTCATAGGGGTAATTTTTTTTTTTTCGTTTCTACAACATTAGTTTCCTCATACCTAGAGTTTCTCAACCTTTTGGGAGGTAAACCATTTCCATATCGAGCAATGGGAGCATTCTTCTTTCCTTTGTTGTTACACTTGTCATTCCTTTTATTGTCATTTCCCTTGAAATTATTGTGGTTGTTGTTTTCGTTGTCATCCCGTGGTGTATCTTCTTATGAGGACATTCTCTAGCATAGTGGCCAAATATGTTACAATTGAAGAATCTTCCCTTTCTTCCTTCTTTGAATCCATGTCTTCCTTGACCTTGTCTCTTTGGACTAGTATTGTTCTTCCTCTTAGCATGAGTGGAGAATGCAGTGGGCTCATTTCCATTTGAAGGCTTGTCTCTCTCCATCATCCTTGTCTCTTCTTGAGTGCATCTAGTCAACAATTCATCGTAACCTGAAATCCTATCATTGTTGAGGATAGTGGTGGTAAACACATCCCAAGCTCAGGGGAGATCACCAAGAGCAATAAGAGTGAGCTCCTTGTCAGTAATAACTTCTCCAATAGATAGAAGATAATTTTTTTATTTTGGTAACCCTCATGGAGTAGGATTAGATAGACTTCCCTCTATCCATATTGATGTCCTTCAGCTTGTTCTTGAGAACGAGGATTTACTTTGCACTGTTGGATTTGAACATCCCAACCAACTTGTCATATATCTCCTTAGATGTGCCCAAATAAGAAATGTAAGCAAAAAAAAATTTGTGAATCGAGTCCCTGATGATCTTCTTAGCTTTGACCTCACCTTTCTTGTACTTTGTTTTAGTAGCAGTCGGTGCATTTGAAGGAGGGTCCACAACTTTTCCCTGCACATAATCCATGACATCATTTTCTTCCAAAGTCAAGTCCAAAGACATATTCCATGCATGATAATCATATTTATCATTGATATTATCCTCATATTTGAAGTAAGATGAGGAAGCCATTGATTTTTTATCCTTGTCGAATAGATCTTTGTGATTTCTTTTCTCTCTCTTGCTTGGGATTTTTCTTCACCTAGGCTCTGATACCATGTTAATTTTAGTTAGCAATGGTATGTTCTATGCTTAGAAAATTTTACTTCAATGTTCCTTTAGCAGCCCAATGACAATTTCCAATTATTTCCAGTATAAATCACATTAACCATTAATCACCTTGACAGTAAATGCAGAAGACAAGTCAAGACAAGAGAACACCAGATTTAGCGGATGCTAGGGAAAAACCCCAATGTGAGGAAAACCCATTGATAAATTCTTATTATTATTATTCATTACTTCAGTAGAGAGAGAGTACATAATTCAAATTCACTTTCTCAAAACTCATTCAACTCAGCCCTGTCAAAACAGTAGTCAACTTTTAGCCCTAAATAGAAATACAAAGCTCGTCAAATCAACAAAAAATCTTCTCATTAGCAGATCGGTCAAGGTCAGTCAACTCAGCCTCCAAGAAGGGTCAAATTCAACCCAAAACAGTATCTAAAAATCTGGTCAAACTCATTCAAACTTCATTTAATCCTACGATCAACAAAGGTCAAACTCATTCAAATGCCTCGATTTCTGTGCCAGCAAGTACAACCTGCAAAAATCAAAATTATGCCCAAAAAACGTAGTCAAAATTATTCAAACAAGTCCTGGTCAACATTGGTCAATGTTGGTCTACAATCTCGAAATTTGTCCTGTAATTGGTCTCTGAAAATTTTTGCCTCCTTTTCCACGCATGAGAGAGAGAAAGGGAGAGAAACTCAAGTTTTCTGAACCAATATAAAGTGGAGAGAGAGGAGAATGTGTGATTGAATGATGTCCAAATGAGGAGAGAGGTCACTCTTATTTATACACTTTGTTGTGGGTGAAGAGACACATCTATTGGGCTTCATGAGCCCACATTTGACTGAGGTCGACCTTGACAATTTGCACATGTGTGAAAATAAATTCAAAACCATACTTTTGCTTGTCCGAATGAGATGATCTTTAGATAAATCTTGGACCTCTCAAAAATAGGAATCCAATAAAAATATCATATGCATCATATGAGTTGTCCCAAGGTGTAATTTGGCCCTAGTTGCCAATTTTAACACTAGATGACTGTCAATGCGAACATACTAGGCTCAAGAAGCTTTCTTCATATAATTTTTTCTACAAACATAACACTTGACCAAACCAATCCCAACCTGACAAAAATAAATATTGTGCAATCAAATCAAATAAATGAGCTTATCAAGCCTTAGATGCCAAATCAAAACTAATATCAAAATCATAAAAGTTTCTACCAATATCACTTGCAACAAACTCTTCGGACCAAGTGTCAAGTAGAGCTCACATTCAAATACCAAGTTAAGATAGATGACAGATGTATCATCATACTTTAGAGATTATAATCACTACATCACTTCTTTATCATATTACCCAACCATCAGGTCAAGGCATCTAGATTTATCAGAATTTCCAAAATACTAAGCTTGTTAAAACCTAAACAAGGTCAACAATAAGATCCTAAATATCAATCTTATTTTACACGTCTTCTTGAAAAGTGTAACTAGGTCGGTCTTCATGTTGACTATGTAATAGTGTATTTATGTAAAGAAGAATACAAAGGTAATAAAAATTATTTTGTTGTACTTGCTTCATGGGTTTCATGAGCAAGATTTATTATGTAGATAGAATTATTCTTGATGTCCATTAGGTTTGAGTCTTCTAGGCATAAAATATAATTAAGTGTCATATTCATGAAGGATCTAGTCTAGCAATATATGTTCCAAGACCTTGTGGAAGAAGGGCACCTACCAGCCCTTAAACAACATTGAACACAAGCTCTACTTACAAGGAAGATAGCCTACATCAACGCTGGAATTACCTCTCTCAAGTTGGCCTAAATTGATAGTGGTGAAGTCGACTGCATGGTCAGCCTAAAAGACAGAATAGTGCCCTATAAATACTCCTGAACTATAGATCATTTAAAGTGGACAGATTGTGGATGGACATGATCTAATATGCGGATTATAGAGCAACAGAAAGTGTGGATTCAGATCTGAATAGGTGCGGATATTCCAAGGACAATTATCGGTCCCAAAAGAGATCATGATGTGGTCTAAAGAGAAGAACAGTACTAACGTTTAGAGGAGATAATGGTGCGGACTGATTTGAACTAGTATTGAGAATTTCAGTGAGGAATAGAAGTATGGATTTCTATGTATAAGTACAGGGTCAAGGTGTCACTACATCTTTTTTCTATTAAAGAATAAAAGGGTGCAGACTTCATATCATTTGCAGATCAGTTAGAAAAAGACACTACACGAACAATTCTGGAGAAAATCATTTGATGATAACTCTGAATTGACAGCGTGTTAAAGACTGAAATAGAAATAAAGGTAAGTGCAGCATTCAAAGTGTGGATTTGTCTGAAGAAGGTCCTGAAGTAAGTACACTCCCACATTGCATGAAAATAGAGCTTTCTAAAAGGTGTAAAAGGATGAGGAAGGTAAATCTGTGATTTACCTCAGATTTACCTTCCTAACATTAGTTAAAATAATAAAGTTGCAAGGGTATGATTCAGTCTCCAATATTTGATTAAGCAACATGAAGTGAAAATTAAATACCAAGTTCTCTAGTTACAGTGCAGAGCAGTGCAGATTGGTGTAGAAGAGAAGAATCAAGGTTGGGATCATCTAAGGAGTAGTGAAAAGGTCTTGGAAGCATATCTAGGTCAAAGGTCTAAGTCTTGGTGATAGTACTTGTCATTTGAAAATCTATAAGAAGAATTTCTTGTGGTTTTTCCTCTCCAAAAGGGAGAGGTTTTGCTCTGGCTCTAGGAGCCTAATTTTGTGTCTCATTTATTTTGATAATTAACTTGTTGAAAGACTAAACAAACTAAAGAAGAGAAGACATAAGTATCTCAAGTAAGCTCACAAGTAATTATCAAGAAGAGAATTTGAATTAATCATCAGCCCTCCAAATTCTCAACATGGAATCAGAGCTAAGGTGTTGAACTTAAGGGTTACTTGACAAAGGGACACTCTAGGAAGCAAAAATTAAAGTTTGGGTGAAGAATCAAATCAGTTTGCAAGGAATACTCTCAAGATTTTCATCTCATTCAAAGGATCACCTTTTCAAGAAAATATTCTTTTCCATCAAAGATTTACATTCAAGATAGTGGTAGAAGAGGACATCATCTATTGAAGACATCTTCATTCTAAAGAAATCCTTGATCATCAAGGATCCAGGATCACCTACTTCAAAATCAATCTAAGAGGGTTTTTCTTCCATCATCTTCAACAAGGAAGCTAATAGAAGAAGAGAAACATCTTCACAAGTAAGTATCTTTATGAATTCATATGAATCTATCAAAATTTCTTATTTACAAAGAAAGCAACAAACTGGTTAGGGTTTCAAACTTTCCTGCATAGAAGAAAAGGATGATAAATTCATGCCAAATATATGAAGTGAGATATAAGAGCCCAAAGGATTCTTACAGAATCCATAAATGACTCTCTCATATCTGATGTGTCAAATCTAGAATCATCAAAAAGAGTATATGAGAAATTGGTGGAGCTATTCTCTGTGAGTACTGCGCAAGAAGCAATCTCTCTAAGATCATCTGCAGGAACTAGGAGAAGTAATGTCTGACACTGAGATGACTAAAGTGGTGTTGAAATATCTTCTAGATGAATGGGGAAACTTCACTTTAGGTTTATATGGGAAGAAATAAGCCACACCATTTCACAATTTAGGGTCTCTATGTAAAATAGAGGAAACAAGATTGAAAGCCAAAGGTGTTTCAAGATCAAGTGAAGGGAATCAAGCCTTTGCAACCATGTCAAGGAAGAAAGGAAGATTCAGTAAGTTTGGTCCTCATAATAGTATGGAAAAATCACGATGCTTTGGATGTGATGAACTTGGGCATTATAAAATAAATTGTCCTAAATTTGAAAAGGACAAGAGAAATAGGGAAGAAGCCCATGCCTCAGAAATGAGAGAAGAACCTGATGCAAAGAAATATAAGAAAGAAGAAGTGAGGGATCTCCATTATGATTAAGATCATCTTCTCTTTTAAGTGATTTTTGTTGGTTGTATGATAGGAAGCAGTGTAGCATCTTCATCAAAGAATAGTAGGAGTTCTTGGTAAAATAGCTCCTGGAAAACCTCTCTGATAACTATACTGATGGAAGGCAGTCATTAATATCAAGGGTCATCATGAAAAATATAATGTGGGATGTGATGACATATTGATGGAGCAAGCCAAGGGAAAGAAGCTCTTCCTTCTAGTAAAATTTTTGAAGGATGAATTAAATGAAAAAGGTATGAGGTATGTATATATTTATATGCTGACACTGGATGTTTTGAATTCATTTCATATGGTTGCAATTAATAGTATTCTATATTTAGAAGTATGATCTACGAAGGAGGATCTCTAGGTGCACTAACAGATGAAATAAACATTATTTATATCCTCATGGAATATGAGGTGGTTGTATATGAACGAGGAACTGGAAAATGTGTAAGTTCTTGGGAATGAAGAATGTGCAGAAAGGAAGAGATCATGAAATGAAACCATGTCAAGAGGCATTTATGATCCGAAAGCCAAGAAGATGTGACTAGGAGATTTCCTGGGAGGATATGTAGACTCTGATAGAAGTCTGGTAAAGAAGAAGACCCTTGATATCATTAGGAGATGTGTCAATATGAATAAATAATGTTGATGCCTACAGTAAGATGTCATGGTGAAATATCATCACTGAGTTAACTTTTGTTTCAAAAGTTCATATGTATGTGTTTATATGGATGAATTTGTGCAGGGCTGCTAATCATGATTAAGGATGTATGATCCTTGAAGATGATTTGAAGGAAATAAGCATCGCATAATGGTGGAGCAGACGAGAAATATTGATGAATCACTTTCTAATAGTAGACATGACTCATGAATGAAATTGATGGATGATCTATGCCCTATGGAGCCAAAAGTTGAAGGTTCCTCAATATCAAAATCCATGACATCGAGGGGAGGAATTCTTCATGAGTAGTTGGATTGTTGTTGCAGGACCCTGGTTGAGAGGGAGCCTGGTGGTAATTTTCTTACTTGGAAGAAACTTGAAGTATGTCCTTCTTGTGTTGAGAGGGAGTGACGTATGTGATTATCTGTTACATGTGTCATGCACTAGCCTAGGTCTAACAATTGTAAATCTTAGTGAAGGCCATGTGATGAGAATGGATGGACACATCATTCTGGTCTTCACCTAGAAGACAGAATGGAGGATTGGGTAATCATCTAGCATTCAATACTCTTTGAGGATGAGATAGGGCATTCAAGATAAGAGTAGTCATGGATAGATATTCTTTGAGGGTTGGCTACCCAAGAGAAGAATAGCACAAGAAGGTCATACTCTGGGAAACCCTAGATGGGGTATGTACCTTGGAGAGACAATGACTATGGTGTCTATTAGTCATGTGTCTTGCTAGCATTGTAGCCCATCGTCTCATTGAGAGATGGGGATGTTATTCAAGGCCTTGCACTGGGATAATGTTGGTTGATATGATGCTATAAATATGCGATTACCAACCCTATTCTTCTTATGATATTCTTCAGTTTGAAAGTGACCATGTACCTGTATGAATACCTCCCTAGTTAAGAGGGAGTGTTGAAAAGTGTAACTAGGTCGGTCTTCATGTTGACTATGTAATTATGTATTTATGTAAAGAAGAAGACAAATATAATAAAATGTATTTTGTTGTACTTTCTTCATGGGTTTCATGAGCAAGGTTTATTATGTAGATATACTTCTTCATGATGTCTATTAAGTTTGATTCTTCTAGGCATAAAATATAATTAAGTGTCATATTCAAAAAGGATCTAGTCTAGCAATATATGCTCCAAGAACTTATGGAATAAGGGCACCTAAAAGCCCTCAAACAATGTTGAAGACAAGCTCTACTTACAAGGAAGACAGCCTACATCAACGTTGGAATTACCTCTCTCAAGTCAGCCTAAATTCATATTAGAGAAGTCGGTTGCATGGTCAGCCTAAAAGACAGAAAAGTGCCCTATATATACTCCTGAACTACGGATCATTTAAAGTGGATAGATTGCGGATGTCTATGATTTAATATGCAGATTATAGAACAACAGAAAGTGTGGATTCAGCTTTGAATAGGTGTGGATATTCCAAGGACAACTACCGGTCCCAGAAGAGATGATGATGTGGTATAAAGAGAAGAACGATGCTAATGTTTAGAGGAGATAATAGTGCGGACTTATCTGAACCAGTATTGTGGATTTCAGTGAGGAACATAAGTGCGGATTTCTATGTATAAGTACATGGTCAAGGTGCCATTACATATGTTGTCTATTAAAGAATAAAAGGGTGTGGACTTCAAATCATTTGCAGATCAGTTAAAAAAATACCCTACACAAACAGTTTTGGAGAAAATAATTTGATGATAACTCTGAAGTGACGGCGTGTTAAAGACTGAAATAGAAATAAAGGTAAGGGCAGCATTCAAAGTGCGGATTTTTCTGAAGAAGGTCCTGAAGTAAGTACACTCCCATAGTGCATGAAAAGAGAGTTGTCTGAAAGGTGTGAAAGGGTGAGGAAGGTAAATCATAGATTTACCTTCCTAACATCAGTTAAAATAATAAAGTTGCAAGGGTGTGATTCAGTCTCCAATATTTGACTAAGAAACATGAAGTGAAAATTAAAGACCAAGTTCTCTAGTTCTAGTGCAAAGCCGTGCAGATTGGTGTAGAAGAGAAGAATCAAGTTTTGGATCATCTATGGAGTAGTGACAAGGTCTTGGAGGCATATCTAGGTCAAAGTTCTGATTCTTGGTCATGGTACTTGTCATTTGAAAATATATAAGAATAATTTCTCGTGGGTTTTCCTCTCCAAGAGGGAGAGGTTTTTCCCTGGCTCAAGAAGCCTAATTTTGTGTCTCTTGTATTTTGATAATTAACTTGATGAAAGACTAAACAAACTAAAGAAGAGAAGACATAAGTTTCTCAAGTAAGCTCACAAGTAATTATCAATAAGATAATTTGAATTAATCATCAACCCTCCAATTTCTCAACATGTCTATCATTATGGTTATCATGCATATCAAAAGCATTAACACTAGTATGAAGTCACCATATCAAAAAAAAAATATCTAGTTTGCTCCATAAAATATAGAAATCCATCATGTCTAATGTTACACCAATTTTTGGTCATATAACCTGTTACTATTAGATGGACTAAAGTACACCATGTAAGACCAATTTTACCATAGTAAAATTGCTTTCACTATGAAAAATAACTTAGTAATCCATAATTTATTAAGTTGTTTCTAGCCTAAACAGGAAACCCCATCAGGAATAATTGAATAAATACTTATTTGTTTGATTTTCCTCAAGGGATAATTAATTAAGCCAATGTTTAATTAATATTCCTAGTCATATTTAACCCAAAACAGGAAAATTAATTAGATAAATCATTATTTATCTTATTATTTTCTAGGAATAATTATTTAAAACATTATTTAAATAATATTCTTTGTTAAATTTGACTAAATCATTTATAAATAATTGAATAAATCACTATTTATTTAATTATTACTTAACCACATTCTTAAAATAATAAATAAACTATTTATTTATTTATTTATTTATTTATTATTTATAATAAAGGGATTTGACCAAATTCAATTTATTTTTCCCTCCAACAAAAATAATAAAATATTCCATAAAAGTTGGATCTAGATTTGGTTAATAATATTTTAATTATGCACAAATATCTAGACTAACTCAATATTTTGTTATAAATAGAAGTTTTTTCCATTCATTCAGTACCTTTTGTTGCCAAAAATCACTCTGAATCTATACTTTTGGTCTGACTTTGATCCTCCGTCATTGTCATATTTTCCTACTTTTTGCTTGTGAGCTCCCTTTGAGTTCCATTTTTGTCTGGGTTTTCTTCACCATCAAGAGAGAGAGACCTTAGATCTAAAGTGTTGAGGACATACAAGAACCCGTCCCATTGAGGGGGACTGGTAACATCTTTCTATGTTCCCTTCTTAGGTGTCAAATACAAAAAATTCTTTAAAAATTCTTGTCTTCTTCATTGGATGCATGGAGCAAATCTTGCTTATTATTTGCTTTTTAATGTCTTTAAATACATAGATATGGATTTATGTAGCATTTATTCTGATCACTAACTACAGATCTAATGAAATTGACAGCCATCTTTGATGTTAGGGTTGTTTGTTATGCATCGCTACAATAAGCTTTTTTCGTATGCTTGTGATTAGAATTCACACTAACAACTGGCGACTTCACAAGGGTTTATAATTACAATCGTTGTTGTTTTTCGGATCCCTACATGACCAACTGCTTCAACCCCTAGGGTTATTCTTCAGCTTCTTTGTCATTTCTTGATGTTGTTTTTAACCTTTAAAACCCTAAAACGGTAAAAATTATAACTTTTGTGTGTTTCTGGGCCTATTGCACAGGTAACAGGTATCAGTCATAGCAGAGACGACACTTTTTTCTGAAATTTTCTCCCGAAACATCCAGAAGTGAAAGTCGCACTTTTTGGGCCAAAAATTGTGACCTCGGCTCTCAGGTAGCAGAAAACATTGTGAAAACTGCGACCTTAGCAGAAAACAGGTCAGAAACTATGACCTGTACTTTTTGTGGGATTTTTTCTGTGATTTTTCTAGGCATGTCTAGGCCACTGTTCATGGTCGTTCGACCTCCCTCTTCACCCGTCTTGGACTTGCACTTGCTTAGTTTTACTCGTCGAAGTAGGAACCAAAGGGTTTCAGTATGCTTCCACCTTTTTAGGAGGATTTTAGCTGAAGCAGGTCCTCTAAGATTTCAGTGTTTTCAACCATTTTTTAAGATCTGAAACTACACTTTCAGATCCATTTCAGATTGGTTATTCATCCATTCAAAACACCTCTTTTCAGTTTTTTTGGTCCTCTTTTAGGGTCCCCTTTGTTTCCCTTCAGGTTGTAGCCTTTCGTCACCCTTATTGCAACATTTTTCCCTCTGGTTTTTTGTTGTATTCTGCACCTCTTTCCAACAGATCTGACCTTTAGATCCCTGTCCCTCTCGACTTTATATCCATTGGCCATTTTGTGTGTTTTGACTAGATTTCACCCATCCATAGACTAGTTGTCGGGGAGCCCTCCTCCTTGGGTTTAAATTGATTCATATTTAACTGTTTATTTTACTGTCGCAATTAGTTTCCTTTACTTCCATTTTCATATTTATTTACATTTATACAACATCTTTTTTCTTTTTTCACTACACATGTCCAAGCTTAGTTAAAATTAACACACTTATCACATATACGCACACCCTGAGTGAAGAGCGTCTGGTTTACACCGCTAGGCCAAGACTTAAAATTTATAGTCAATTGATCTTGCACCTCCATGCCCTTGTTTACATCTCTTCCTAAAATTGTAATCAATTGATCCTGCACCTCCCTGCCCTTGTTTACCTCTCTTCATTTTTTTGTTCCATGTCTCTTTTCCATCATTGTGCCCCCAAGGCATTTATCTCAGAGACTCCAAGGCCTTCATCCTCAATTTACGTTAGGAAGACTTACTCCTCCACGTAGGGTTCGAGTTCTTCCTCCACCGATTCCCCATTCTAACTCTGCTTCTAGTTCATCAGGTTCCCCTTCTAGTTCTATCCCCGACTCTCCTCCACCTTTCACCTTCACCATGTTTGGTTCAGGACCTAACGTTGGTGGCAGCCCCGGCCTTAATGCTGGGAATGTTACTAGTGGTACCGCAATAGGAACTATCCCGGATGCTCCCTTTATTCCTTATATGGAAGGCCTAAGCCTTCCCAATTTTAGCCAGTTGATTAATGACCCCATACACCATGATCATGGTTCGCCTGCTATGCCAACCAAGCTTCCTTCATACATCCCCAAGTTTTTTGGAAATGTTAGAGAGGATCCTACCAACCATGTTCGTTCTTTCCACATGTGGTGTTCATCTAACTCCATCACTGATGACTCTATCCATCTTCGGTTATTCTAGCGTATGCTTACTGAGAAGCTTCCAAGTGGTATGTCGACCAAGCATCCTTCTCTCATACTAATATTTTGACCATTGCCAAGGCTTTTCTATCTTACTTCCAGCTTCCCCTTCACTATGACACGAGTACTAAACTCTTGACCTTTTTCCGTCAAACTTCTGCTACTCGCCTATCTGACCATATTCAATAATTTCACAGAAGGAAGAGCATATGTCGAGCCCCTTCTTTCAAAGACCGTGTCTACATGGACTGGTTTCTCAGATCCCTTTTGCTTGCTATTGGAAAATATGTCACATCTCACTTCCCTCAGACTGAGGAAGCTTCCCTCCAGATTGCGTTGAAATATGACCTAATCTACGCACAATCTGGTTATGTTTATACCATCTTACCTGATCTCCCTAGACCTGGTGGTGCCAACGCACCGAGGGCATCCCATGTTGCTGATGGTATCGTTGGATCCATTTCACATCTGTACCCTCATCCTCCCATGGGTTATGGTTTCCCTCAGGGAGGGGCCAGCTCCATAAAAATAAATAAATAATTCATAAAAAATAAATAAATAAAAATAAATGTAATTACTAAATAGTCAAATATTGATTATGTTAATAGTCATTAAGTTTAGCCAAATGGCATGTCTAAAAAGACATGCCCAATTATGAAAGGCCACCTGCCTAGGTATGTATATAAGCAAGGCCTCATTGTAACATTTCTCATCACTTATACATTTTATATATTAATAAATTATTATTACAAATACCTCTTGTGTATTTTACAATTAAAGTCAACAAGCATACAGTTTTGTTGCTTCAATGCTATCAGAGCCATGTTGCACAATATAGTCTCACGAACCTATGAATGTAGTTTACAAGCCTATGAACATAGTATACCGTACAATGTGCCATTACGTGTAGATACTGAAGAAAGTGAGCAGATTAGAAAAATTCAAGAAAATATTGAGAAATTATAAAAGTCATGTGCAGAAGCTACAACCCGTTTTAAGAAAAGTTATGAAGAAATCCATCATAAGAAAGAAGATCGGAATGATGAATATGAAAAAGATATCAATCAAGTTGGTGGAGAAGTTGAAGCTGATATAGATCAAGACGAGGATCTAGATGAAGCTAATCTTGATGTGGATAATAATTATGTAGATCAAGAGGATGATGGAGATAAATAAGTTGACATGAATGACAATCAAAGTGGATATATGAAAACTGAGAATATAAATACATTTGTAGATGATGTAGGTGTCAAGATTACTGATTTTGATTATGAGCAAGAAGGGGAAGTAGTCGACACTGATAATGGTGAGGAAGATGCGAACGCAAAGAGTTCTAGTGGAAGAAATGAATCCACAGATAATAAATAAGGGGAGAAAATAAAAATTGATGATGATCACATTGCCACCTGAAGCCCTTATAATAAGTTAATAAAAGAAGCTTGCCAATTTGTGGCAGGGAGGTTATGGAATTCAGAAGATGAGCATAAGACAGTTACTATATTTTTTAGACCCATTGAGAAGGATAGAATGGGTGAAGCAGTTGACAGGATTTTGCTAAACCATATTTTGAGGATGTTCACTTCACTTGCCATTTATTCAGAGAGTTCTGAAAAGTTGTTCAATGAAGGAACCAAATAGTTTTATGCATCTGAAGATGTAATATATATGCAACTGTCTGATGTTCCAAATTATTTAAAACATGTGGAGGAAATCTTGCATGAGGAGCATGAACGTTGTGTTCTTTACTTGGGTGCATGCACTAGAAAAGAATTGCCAACCACTGCAGAGAAGCAGCCTCTGGATCGTCACACTCATGCAATTTTGGATAAGGTATTTACTTTGCTCATGGAATCCAACAACTCCGTCTATATATGCAATCCACTCATACTAGACAAAGCTATGGAAGCCACTTGAGCACTCAAGAAAAGTCTCGGTAATAACAAGAAGCAGTGCACAAAAATAATCATTAAAGAGGGAGTCGTTTCTATGATAATTCAACATCTTAACATATCTTCCGCTTCTAAAAACACTCCTATGGATGTCAAGATTATGGGCGAATGTGCTCTGGGTCTCTTGAAATATGTTTCCAAACACAATGAGTCAGCCCAAAGAACCATCATGGACAAAGAAGTAATTTACCGTCTTCTTCTCCTGATAAGACGACATCTTCACACAAATGTTAATTTGATTCTTGGAGTTAAAATCACAGGTTTGAAAGAGGTCCATACCAAGATCCCCAAGGTACCATTACACCGAAACGTTGCTTCTAGTAAATTTTCCCACTCCTATGATATAGTAGATGATTTGGCGCAATCCCCTGTCATGATGTCAATGCTAGAAGTCCTACAGTCGTGACCTTCACAAAAAAAATATCTACTAACTGTTATGGGTGATATGGATCCTTTAGATGATCGTTTGATTGCCTTTGAAATTGAAAAGTTAGAACATCCCCCCTTCCAGCATTCGTCGCCTTCCAAATCCCTGTCAAGATCCATAATTCCAACGTCTCATGTTGTATCATTGATGAGGGGGCATCCACCTGTGTGATGTCTACTTCTGTTTGGAAGCAACTTGGATCTCCTAAGTTAGCCCCTTCCACTATCACCCTTCGTACATGGGATGGCCACTCTTTCCAGCCCCTTGGCATGTTCCGCAATTGTCCTATTACTCTTGCAGGCAAGACTGTTTGTCTTGATGTTGAAGTCATTGATGCCTCTTTATACTACAACACTCTATTGGGTCGTAGCTACACTTAGGGGATTTCTGTAGTCCCATTTGAAGTTCACTATAAGATGTGATTTCCTCACAACAGAAATATCATCACCATCGATCAGTTGACATATTACGAACTGAATTCTTAGACCTCTCTAGAGTCCATTATCTCTTCGATGGATAATAAATAGATAGTCGAACCTCCGACCAGTGTCTCACCCGGAGTCTATAAATATTCCTCTTTTCTTCGTTCATTCCCTGGTCTCCCCCCTCTCATCTCTGACCCTAGCTCGTCGAATGTTTAAATGATGAAATCCTCTCATTCTGACCTCAAACGGACCTGTTCGACTAGCCAGCAACCCCGCCCTCTGCAACCTGCTCCTAGTACTTCAACTCAACCTTCATGACCCCCTCCTTAAGGCCCCTCTTCTGTAGCTGGTGTCCATGATCCTATCTACCCTCCTGGAATAGTTCCCCCTGGCCTTAACCATCTCTGAGCTATCTCGCCTAGCCATTACCCCTCCGGTCAGATACCGTTTCTTGCTCCCCCTCCTGGATTATTTTCGGTACCTGTTATGGCTACCTTGTCTCTTCCTAACATGACCATGGGGACCCCAGTCTGGTACATTGATCTCCCAGCCAATAACCTGTCTAGTCATCCCAAACCCTATATAGCTTTGACCTCGATCCAATGGGTCACCATGACCCCTCTGTTGTTCCTCTAATTTGCACCCTTTTTTACTAGTTTTCCCTTTCCAAATTGTAATCATTTACCTTGTTTTACCTATCTTATTCACCCTCATCCTGCACTAGTGCGAGAACGATTACACATTTTTCATTAACTTTATATTTTACATATTTTAACTTAACTTAGCATCTATTAACTATTTATTATGTGATTTTCTACTTAGAATTACTTTTGTAACTCATCGTTACCTCCTATATTATTTAATAGTTAAATGCTTACCTTGACCGCTGATTTTTAGTGCAGAACAGATCTCACACCAAGGCCAGTGCTGCAAATCTTGGCACCAAATCTGGATCTCTTTGACTGCTGCCTAATTTTGTACCACCATAACTGAAGGCAGCCGAGTCCCAGTGATAACAGCAAGTCAATCTGGGGTAGCGGAGATCGGACTTATGAGGAACGAACAGTTGGAGATAGCCACGGCCCGTTTTGTTAGAACATTTAATTTTGAAAGCCGAAAGCTTATTCTGCAATCAGTTATGTAATTTGTTGTAACGATTTCTGCAATTGGCTATGTAATGGTTAAACGATCCTTTTGGCCTGCGGCAAAAAGGATCTATATAAGGAGAAATTTAAATAGGACAAGATGTTCAATGTTTTGATAGAATTGAATAGATCGGAGAATATAACTAGTGAGGCGGTAACAAGCCTGTCTTTTGCTATCGCCCAAATCTGGGCTGGATATGTAATCACGCATGTATTTGCTTTGAGGATTTAATAAGAAGAGCTCCACCTTATGCTTCATGGATTTTATTTCTTCATGCTTAAATAGTTGATGAATTTATTCAATACTGAGTAGCGTTTCCATTTGAAAGGGAAACGTGTTGGTTGGCTAGGGCCCAGCCAACCCAGCATGTTCTCCCTCCTTTCTATTCTTGCAATTTATGTCTACTAAGTGTGATTTAATTTACAGCATTTGAATTTATGTTTGAGTGAAAGCAGATTTGCAGTGTGAAGTAGTTAAATTTCTTTTTCTGCATCTGAATTTAAATTTTCTTTCTACACCTGGTTCGAACAGGAGAAATTACCTGTGCCAGTGCACATTGGTGTGCTATTCACTTTCTGCATGTGTGGTTTGTTTTCTCCACCTGGTTCGAGCAGGAGAAATTACCTGCACCAGTGCACGTTGGTGTGCTATTCACTTTCTACATGTTTGGTTTATTTTCTCCGACTGGTGCAAGCAAGAGAACTGTTTCTGCACCAGTGTTGGATAGTGTGATGCAGCAAGTCTCTTTAGTTTAGTTCTAACAGCTTTCTTGCTTTCAGTTACATTTTAATTAAAAATTTTGTTTCCTTATTCTCTACAGATATTCATCTCTCTGATAAGAAATTTGGTTTCATAATACTTGCAGTAATTAATCATTGATTTCAAGGACTAAAAAAAGTGTGAGAAGCTCAGATCAGGTACAAGAACCAGTTTCTTGGTACCAGATCTGAGTGTTGTGGACTTGAGAAAGTTCAGGGCCCTTACACGAAGAAAATAATTTTTAGTACGGACATTACTTTACACCTTCTTCATAGATCGTTGTTCCTGCACTAATGCAATAACACTGCACTAGTGCAAGATCGATTCTTGTGGGAAGGATATCTTTACATGAGCAGGTTTGAAAGGGCCCATCTGTTGAAGATTGCTAAGGTGTATTTGCTAAAGAAAATATGTTCTCAGTAGATGATCAATATCTCGCTAGAGTAATTGCCTTCTTTTTTATTTCCAAATCTCTCTTGCAAGTATATTTCTTCTTGTTCTAGCCTCAGATTGTTTTGATGGTTTGAGTTGCCTTCTTCTCTAAAGTTTGATTTTACAATTTTTCCTTTAAAAAGTAGGATTTGATATTATAAATATTCATACCATCTCGGGCATTGCCTATGCTTCATCTCTAAGTTTACGAATCCCCCGGGTTGACAATTTAAGTGTTCAGGACTTTACTTAAGTGTAATTCCTACACCCAACACCCTCCCTTTTCTTTCGTGCCTCAGCCACCTCAACAGGAATCCTCTCCTATTTCAAAAGCCTCAGGTGAGGGGGAAAAAGCCCGCAAGAAGGAACCTAAGGACAAGGCTACCTAGACAACCCCTACTCCTCCTCAGCCTCCAAAGTGTACCCCTTCGTGTGTTTTTTATGATGTTTCCGATCATGCCACACATACCTGTCCTGAATTGCCTCGTCTCAAGCCCATGGTCAACGAAGAGTTTCCTAAGTCTGATATCCTAGAGGTCCATTTCACTTTACCCGATTCATCCCTGAAACTCAAGTTTTTGTGAAAAAATCATCCTTATGCTTTGTGTGATTTCCATGGCCACTATACTCACCTTTGTCTCCACCTCGAAGACTATCGCACCTCTTTAGAAGTGGTCTTCCAATTCGAGGCCAAGCGCAACGAGTCCACCTCTTCCTTATTTACGAGTTTTGCTTTAGCAAAACCAGAGGTCACACCTGCTCCTATTAACATTCCCCCTCCATATGTCAAGATGACAGAGCCTTCGGCCACCATTTTATACCTATCATCATTTATGAGATCCACAGTGGAATACCCCTCTGGGACTTCCCCTTCTTATTCGCCTAACCTCCCTTCAGCAATCTCCCTAGGCTCAACATTGGTGGATCCCTCATCTACTTGTTTGTCAGCCACCCCCCGTGATGATGCACATGTGAACCTTTCTTATCATGATGATGATTCAAGTAGCTTTGTCATGTCATGTGGTCTTGCTTCCACTAGTCACCCCATATTCCATTATGATGAAGACATTATGGAAGCGATGATCGCCCCTGACTTTTTGTGGGATGATATGCACCATAATGCATACTTCCTCCCACAGCAGTGTCATGACCAATATGTTGTGGAAACAAAAGACTTCATTCCTGATGAGGTCGATTGGTTTAGATATCCCATCCTTGCACCTGATGCTTTCGAAGAAGGAAATATGGCCAATATCTCTCCTACCATTAAAATTAAAATTTCTGACAAACCACAGGTAGAAGAAAACATTACCTTGGGTTCCAAATTCACCCCAGATGAAATTGAGTCTTACACAAAGTAATTCAAGGAATTCCGCAATGTTTTCACCTGGTCCTATTCAGAAATTCCCGGACTTGATCCCGCCATTGTCAAACACCATATCGATACATGGCCCGATGCTAATCCTGTCCGTAAAAATTTGAGACCCATTAATCCTTCCAAACGAGAGGTTGTCAAAGCTGAAATCAATAAGCCCAAGCAGGCTATTTTTATCTATCTGATTAAATACACCACTTGGGTGTCCAATTGGGTTCTCGTTCTCAAGAAACAAGGCACCATATATGTCTGCACTGACTTTCATGACCTGAGCAAAGCTTGTCCCAAAGACAACTTCCCCACACCATTCATTGACCAAATCATTGACGAGTGTGTGGGGCATGAGGTTCTATCCTTCATGGATGGTTTCTCCGGATACAACCAGATTGTTATCAGTCATGTTGATCAGCTTAAGATTGTGTCCATTAGTCTGTGGGGAACCTTCGCTTATAGGTTCATGTCATTCGGCCTTAAGAATTTTGGAGCCACTTTTGAGCGATCCATGTCATATTATTTTCATGACCTAGCTTATATTATCCTTGCTTATTTAGATGACCTCACTGCGCGTTCTAAACATTGGGTGCAACACCTCCATGATTTTCATACCGTCTTTCTCTGATGTTGCAAGTATATTATCTGCCTCAACCACTGAAGTGTGTCTTTTTTGTTCCTGACAGTTGTCTTCTAGGCTTCATTGTGTCTAAATATGGTATAACACTTGACCCCTTTAAATTTCAAGTCATTCTTGAGCTTCCTATTCCTCATACCTTATGCCAGTTACAAAGCCTCCAAGGCAAAGCCAATTTCCTTCATCGGTTCGTACCTGAATATGCCACCACCGTGCATGGGTTCCTTAGACTCCTCAGATCTAACATTCCATTTGTTTGGGATGACTATGCTTAAGATTATTTTGATGCTCTTAAACATGCTCTCACCTCCGCTCCCTTGATTCGTCACCCTGACTTTAATAGGGATTTCATCCTGTACATCTCAGCGTCCACCCATTCGGTCGTTGGGGTCCTTATTCAGGAAGATGACAATGGAATCAAGCATGTTATCTATTATGTCATTAATAACCTTGTAGGCCCCCATGTTTCCTACTCACATGAAAATAAATTAGCGTCGGCTATTGTGTTCTCGGTCCAAAAACTTCGTCATTATATCCTCATGCGTTCCACCAAGGTCATGACTAATTCCAACCCTGTGGCCTTCCTATTGATCCATCGAATCATCAATGGAAAGTACGCATGTTGGATCGTTATCCTTCAATAATTCGATCTTGAATTCGTCACACCAAAGAGTAAGAAAGGGTTATCCCTCGCTGAACTCATTTTCGAATTACCTACCAGTATGCAGGATCCTTCAATTAATGATGATTTACCCAATGGAAATTTGTTTGCCATTACTTCAGATGATCCTTGGTATGGTAACATCCTCACTTATCTATGAACCCAAAATTTTTCCCTCCATCTTGATCGTGATGCTCGACAACATATCCGACACTAGGCTCCCCGCTACCTTCTCATTGGTGACGACCTGTATCGTCGCAGTGTAGATAGTGTCCTTCGTCATTGTCTCAGTGCATGATAAAGTTGAGCAAGTATTTAATGCCTGCCATAGTGTTGCTTGTGGTGGCCACCTCTCTGGTCTCGCTAATGCCTAGAAAATCATGTGTGCTAGGTATTTTTGGCCTTCTCTCTTCGGTGATTGCATTGAAGAAGTCAAACATTGTTCCAATTGCCAACATTTAGACCCAAAGGCTCGAGCCCCTCCATCTCCCCTCCATCCTGTCATCTCAGCTGGTCCCTTCTATAAGTGGGCCATAGAATTTATGGAGTTTCGACCTACATATGTTGGCAACCACAAGTATATCATCATGGTGATTGACTATTTCACCAAATAGGTTGAGGCCATGCCAACATTCAACAACACAGTAGCTACCATAGCCCTCTTTTTATTTAACCATGTTATCAATCAATTTGAAGTTCTGAAAAAATTGGTCTCTGACCATGGCCGACATTTTGAAGATGAGATATGGTGCCAGTTATCCTCTGTGTTGGAATTTGAGCACCAATATTCATCGTCCTATTACCCCCAAGGTAATGGCCAAGTTGAAGTAGTCAATAAAATCCTTAAAACTATGCTTCAATGGACAGTGAATAAGCACAAAACCTTATGCTCTTCCCTGCTTTCTGGGCCTATATAAATTTTTTTTAAACCGCCACTGAGTTTACTCCTTTCCACCTTGTTTTTGGCGAGGAGGAAGTTCTACTGATCAAGTTTGAAATCCCTTCCCTTCACCGAGTCGTCTAACTTTTCCCTGACACCCAACCTTTAGAAAAAAGACTTATCATGCTTTAGTACAATTTTGAATACTGTCGTGTTGCATTTCAAACCACCGAGGTGGCCAAGAAACGCACCAAATCTAAATATGATCGAAAATTCCACCCTCGTACTTTTCACAAATGTGATATTGTCCTAATGAATCACCGAGCTCTTGATGTCCTCGGTCATGGGAAGTTTGACTCATTGTGGCTAGGTCCTTACATCATTAGTAAGGATTTAGGTAAAGGGGCATACCTTCTAGAGGATTTCGAAGGCTAGCCTCTTCCTAATCCTCATAATGCACTCTATCTTAAGAAATATTACCCTTAGAATTTCCCTCATGAAATGCACGTTTTATTTCTTTTAGGTAGCCAGCTTTTGTTTTTGGTGATTTGATCCTTCACCCAGACACATTTTTTCCAAGAAGGGTCACTTCACCACTCCTCAAAATCGAATTTATTCACTTGCAACACTTGTACTTGGGGCACCACCTTGCCTTCATACTTGTCCATGCTCGTGTTGATTTTTTTCATGAGTCACCATCTTGTACTCATGTTTTCATGGTCCCCACCGAGCCTCTTATATGTGGCAGCATCATCAAGTCACCCTTATTTAGAGCAATCGAGTTGAGTCATCATCGCATCCATGGAGTCCGTCTCGAGTCCCTTTATATCCTGCCACAGTCCTCCATCCTTCTATTCTTTGTTACTCTCTTGTGTCGTACATTTTTTCCTTCAGTCATATTGTCCCCTATCCCCTCCGGAGTCGAGTCAGTAGCTTCCAGGTCATCCATGCCCTTTATTCTCTAACAAGGGAAGTTGTTAGCCGGCTACTCAGTACCCCCCATTCCACCATCATCCCTAGTGTCAGTCTATCAGTCGCTCTACTATTATCCCTCGTGCCTTAGTTGAGGATCCCTTATTGCCTCACCTATGGCTGACCTCCTTCTTTCGACATCAGCTTATTCATTCCAAAAGATAGGTCTAGAGGGCAGTGTACCTTGGTTCCAACTTCCACTCTTGTTCGGTGCCTCGGATCCGGCAAAGGGGCCCTTTATTTCCCTTTGACTCAATTGTTTCTCAGCTCCAGCTCCTTATGGCATGGTCGAGATCCGTATACTTGATGGTTCATTGATGAAGCAGATTGTACCTGTGATTCTCTAGTATGTGTGAGATGTTTCAAGGGGGGCCCTTCAAGTAGCCCCCCACATACCGGATGAATTCTCTACTACAGCCTTGGATGCAGCTCCATAGATTTTATGATTCCGGCCTCAACTGCTTGCAGCGCCTTTTTCTTTTGCATGTATCATTCATATTTTTAGAGCCCTTTCATGTTTTAGAGGGCCTCTTTGGTTGTACTTATATCTCATTTACTCAGATATTATTGTATAAGTCTTGGTTGTTGTCCCAGGAACAGTATGTATGTGGGATCCATTATCATGTTTTTATCTGGCCCATGTTTATGCCAGCATGTACTATATAGTCCAGTCCCTTGTTTGTTGGACGCATCATTATTCTTTGTACCTTGTTATCTCGGCAGGCATAGGTATGCCTCCTTGCCTCATGTATAATAGATACTCACTCATAAAAGAGACTTGTCACACCTGTAAGTCTCGCCTCCTCAAGGTCTTGTCCTCTCGTGCTTTAGTCTACCTTATATTTATATCTCTCTACTCCCCCTTCGGTTTCTAGTGATTGAGTTCTTACAACGTACTTCGGTCATACAATTAGCTCCTAACGCTCGCACATTGGGGGCAATCTGTTACACCAATTTTTTGGTCATCTAAACTTTTACTATTAGATGGACTAAAGTACACCATGTAAGACCAATTTTACCATAGTAAAATTTCTTTCACTATGAAAGATAACTTAGTAATCCATAATTTATTAATTTTTTTCTAGTATAAACAGGAAACCCCATGAGGAATAATTGAATAAATCCTTATTTGTTTGATTTTCCTCAAGGGATAATTAATTAAACCAATGTTTAATTAATATTCTTGGCTATATTTAACTCAAAACAGGAAAAGTAATTAGATAAATCATTATTTATCTTATTATTTTCTAGGAATAATTATTTAAAACATTATTTAAATAATATTCCTTATTAAATTTGACTAAATCATTTATAAATAATTGAATAAATCACTATTTGTTTAATTATTACTTCACCACATTATTAAAATAATAAATAAATCATTTATTTATTTATTATTTATAAATAAAGGGATTTGACCAAATTCAAATTATGTTTCCCTCTAACAAAAATAATAAAATATTCCATAAAATTTGGATCTAGATTTGGTTAATAATAGTTTAATTATGCACCAATATCTAGACTAACTCAATATTTTGTTAAAAATAGAAGGGTTATTCCATTCATTCACTACCTTTTGTTTCCAAAAGATCACTCTGGATCTATACTTTTGGTCTGACTTTGATCCTCCATCATTGTCATATTTTCCTACTTTTTTCTTGTGAGCTCCCTTTGAGTTCCATTTTTGTATGGGTTTTTTGCACCATCAAGAGAGAGAGAGATATTAGATCTAAAGCATTGAGGATATACAAGAACCCATCCCATTGAGGGGGACTAGTAACATCTTTCTATGTTCCCTTCCCAGGTATCATAATACAAAAAATTCTTTAAAAATTCTTGTCTTGTTCATTAGATGCATGGAGAAATTATTGCTTATTATTTGTTGTTTAATGTCTTTAACTCCATATATTTGGATTTCTATAGAATTTATTTTCATCACTAACTGCAGATCTAAGGAAATTGATAGCCATCTTTGATGTTAGGATTGTTTGTTATGCACAGTTAAAGTGAAATTTTTTTGTACGCTTGCGATTAGAATTCACACTAACATCTAAAATGTAAGATACTTTTCTAAATATCAAGTATAAAAATATATCAAAAATTAATGTTTCTAAGTAATTTTTACCATTACTTAATATAATGTAAGATACTTGACCAATACTAAGTGCAACATCTCATCATAAGTACCATGAATCAAACTTACTTTCAGATGCATGCCGCGACCCATTTGTGAAGGTGATATTCTCATCATACTTTATGGCTTACCTTGCCATCCAATATTGCATTTGAAACAATACACCATACATACCTTGTAGTATTCAGATACCTGTGCACTTTCATATTTGACATTGGTAGCTGGAGCACTTTGTAAACTCTTCATCAGGTGCCTCCTTTATAGCACTAGCACGTATCTTCCTCCATTAGCCATATTTTCATGCACCTCATATGATCCTCAAGAAGGATCCACTTATCACATATTATCAGGAAGTTGCGGGGGAGCACCCCTCGCCCCACCCCTCCCCCCTCCCCCCCTCGAACCCGCTCCTGGAGCGCGCTCCCAAAATCGCTCCTCTAAGGAGCGAATTTCAGGAGTGTGCTCCCTAAATTTTTTTTCGCTCCCTGGCCTTTTTTGAAAAACATTCCAAATGAATTTTTTTTCAAAGAAAATAAAAAATTGAGTGGATCAGCCTAATAATCGATTTTATGGCCCTAGTATTGATATGTGATTCATGGTAACATTAAATTCTTAGAGTAAAAGTGAAAATATCCTTAATATTCATTTTCATCCTTTTACTTGAATTTTTAACATTACCATGAAATGACTCAAGATGTTTGAGAGTGATTCTAACCTCATTTGATTTCATATGGAGAAAGTATAATTTTAGATCTCATTCAAAATCCAACAGACTTATTAGTTTTTCAGGATTCCAGGATTGGGGGGATTGCAATGTTTCCATTGGATTTTTTCATGTACTAGGTTATGGAACTCATATATAATTAAGAGCACCAATCCCTCTATATACCTTGATGTTAGTGACATTGGTTGTCAAATTCCTCTATCATGACCCTACTAAAAATGTACCCGTCACTCAAACAAAATCTTGACTTGACATGATATGTTTTTTCTATCTTATGTTAATGCTTAGAGGATGATATTAATGACAAATATTCATATACAGATCCATAGGTAATGACAAATATATCTCTGGATATTAATGCTTAGAGGGTGATATTAATGACAAAGATCTTGCTTTTCCAACAAGACTCGGAAATTAGACATTTCTCATGGCGGCAAGAGGCCCAAGCATTAGAAATAGATAATAGATTTACTTGTCTTTTCTATTTTATAGTATTTTTTATAACACTCAACTCTTTCATATTTATTATGATATTTTTTGTAAACAATATATGACAATTTAAGTTTGAAGTTTGAAGTTGTAAATTATAACTCATTGGTAATGAATTATGAATATGATACTTTGTGAAAGTTGTTTCATTTTATTTAATTTTATAACATTTCATTTCATGTTATAATTTTTATTGGTGATCAATGATGATAAATGTTATGTATTGAATTTTGAAAGCTTGAAACTTTAATATTGATGAATCATGAGACTCGATATTTTGTATGTTACTAACTTGTGGATGTGGTTAATGGAGATTATAACTTCTAGATGATTGATGGCATATGGTTCAATCTATTTTTTTATGTTTTTTATATCTAATTCATCATTCTACATTCTTTTTTTGACATATATCCATCAAAATATATAAAAATTTCGCTCCCCGCTTTCGCTCCTGATCCCAAGTAACCTTGCTTAGTGTTAATTTTTCATATGGCTAAAGTGTTCTTTGATTTGATAGTTTCATTTATTCATTAACACATCAAGTTCACCCCATATCATTATATCATTATTCAGATTTACATTATTATCCATCAGCATATGCAACTATGTGGAAATAACAATGACATCATCGTCATCTATGCAGAGAAACATAAAGGAAAAAATGGAAGAAATGTATGCACACATAGAGACATTAGGATTGGTCCAAGACCAAGGAAAAACCCACTATGGGGAAAAGCCTTAAAAATTATTCTTCTTAGATTTTCATCAAATGATACAGCAAAAGAGAGTACAATGATCCATATCTTCATAATGCAACAAAACAACAAGAACAAATTAAACATAATTGTACTCAAATATAATGCTTCTAAGGACTGTAGTGCACTGTCACTAACTGTAATTAACTATTGGATATTGTTGTCATTCTGTTGAACATTGTTGAACACTTTTGTATACGGATAACTCATATTTAGGCCTTGTATGCATGCAGAAATATTGTGTGTGTGAGTCTAAGATAGACTTGGATGCTACCAAAATAATTGGATGGATGTGTCTAGAACTAAGTAGGGCGCTCCCAGGTGAACTGTGTGTGGGTGAACTACAAAAACCCTAGCCTCCCAGATGCTCCCATAAACACTTTGTGTGTGCATCTATGGCTGATCTGGATGCTACCAAATCATTTTGTGTGTGCGTCTATGGTTGATCTGGACTGCGGAAACCTTAGCCTCTCGAACGCACCCATAAGGACTTTGTGCATACGTCTATGGCATCCAAACACACCCTAGACTATTATGTGCCAGCATCTAGTGACGAAAAAATTCAGTTACATGCCAGCATCTAGTGATGAAAAAATTAAATTATGTGTCAGCGTCTAGCGACAAAAAGCTTTAGTTACGTGCCAACGTTCGAGATTTAGAAACCCTAGACACGTGCAAGTTATGACCCTATAGTTTTAGACCCTTTGCATGAGCTTTCCTCCAATGAACCTAAGCGAACCAAAAATAAAAGAGAGAATAGAGTGCTTAATCATTTTGTCCAAATGAGCTTGAGGTCTCTTCTATTTATAGGCTTTCATGAGGGTCCACTTGGGGTTGGGGCCAACTTAACCAATTTCACATGTGCTTAGGACCGACCCATTCCATTATACGAGTATGAATAAAATCATTCAAAAATCAACTTCCGCTTAACCAAATAGGGTGATATTTAGGCCGATTTTGGTCCTCTCGAAAAGAGGAATCTATTGCAATTATTATCGTCATCATATGAGATGTACAAAGTAGTGTTACAAAACTCTGAGTCCAGTTCAAAACCGTCCGAGGGTCGACTCCTTCTCCAACTCTGACTCGGTATCAACTCGAATGGTTCAGTTTCAATAACTCGTTCTTTGTAACAAATACATTAAATATTATTATTTTTATAAAAAAATTCATTTTAAAGATTTGCGTTCATGTTTCCAAACACAAAGCATTAGAATATAAAAAAAAGACAACATATGATCAAAGTAGGCTCATGAATATATCCATTATATCAAAATGGCACTGAGCACATTGTCTAATACATACATGATATAGAGATTAGAACAAAAACACATAACCAAGGAGGCTTTAAATGGCCTCTAGAACAAAACATGACTAGTCACTATGGTTAGACAAGGCAAGATCATCGGGCTCAGACTCTGAATCAGAGGGGGGAACCCATTGCTCCTCCTCATCAAGATATTCAACTGGAACTGTACTAGCATGCTGAGCCAAAAACCAAGTCCAAAACTCTTCACAAATTACTCACAAATGCTCACTCAAATGCAATGAGATATTTGTGAAGAAATGAGAGGGGTTAGGTAGCTTTTATAGGATTAGGAGGGGTTAAAGGGCATACCAAAACCTAAAATTGAATTAAAATCTGAATTGAGGTCCATTTTGGGCCGTTTGTGAGGTTGTTGAGGTATAAAAGGTGTCTTTTTAACTCCTATTTATCCTACATTAATTATCAATCCAGGTACGATTTTTTAATCTCAAGAGTGTACTCAGTCTGAGGCGGCAATTTAATCTAAGAGTAATGCTCTCCAATTTGCAGTACAGTGTTTCAAATACAATAGTAAACGGATGCTTGAAAAATAAATCTAATTGCAATGACATGAAACTTGATGCTCTAAAATCAAATCACTCACTCAGAAATTATCATTTAAGGATAAAATAGTAATAACTCTTTCCTCTGTCAACTGATATAAATGAAATCAAGCATAAATAAGATCCTCAATCTGAGAACTTAGACAGTAATAGCCAATGTCCTTTACAATTGATGATCTTACACTCCTTAATAAAGCAACTAATTAGAAATGGTAACTGAGTTAAATCAATAATGCTGCTAATGGAAATAGAATAAACAAGATCTCTGCAATAACATTCTAAAGCAAACCAAATACTTACAGGAAAGGAATAAACAGTAAAGCTAGTTATCAAAAATGAACAGCAAAGCTATTTAATGGAAATGAACAGCAAATTCTGAACAACGAACTTTGTATCTGAGAAGCATAACAATACAAATTACAGAGGAATAAATAATCTTGTTATGTGGAAAGGAATAGCAACGCAATTCATTCACAATTGATGCGACAAACCGATTTCATAAAGCATTGACCAGTAAGCTATAAAACATGGAAACTGTGAAGCAATGCGACTAAAGGAAATGAGGACTAAAGCAAACCATCACATGACTAGAATTGGAAAGTAATGGTATAGATAGCAAGTGGATCCACCAGGGCCGAGCCCTTAGCCGCTAGTGAAGCACCGCCGAACTACTCCAGTATCAAATAATGGAATGGCAACCGGATTATATATTAATCATATGTAACAGAGTTTACAAGCGATCGCGCTCTGTTTTAACCAATGAGAGTCGATGAGAATCATGAAAATACAACAGGAAATCTGAACAATCATAATACATAATACATTACACATTTTTTTATTTCTACAAGAATTTTCCTTTTATAACAGCCAGCGGACGAAACAATAAATATAGATAAGCTCTATTTTCTATATTCAGTTATCATTTTGTCTTCTTGCGTTGATGCCACGCAATTCCTTTCTTTTCCTTGACTGTGCGCTCCGATTTCAACCTTCTTGTCTGGATATGGTCTTTTGTTGAAGGGACAACAGTTATTTCTTCTTTTTCTTTTTCCCCCGAATGGTGGCTTCCCACTTCATCTATTTTCTGCATATAATAAAAGACAATCTTTAATCAATTTGCAACAATCACTAATCTCCTTAAGTCTATTATGATTCTTCAATATATTACCATTCTAGAATATAAAGGAGTTATGATTAAAGGAAAAAGATAAAGAAATACATGGCAAATTCATACCTTTTCCAATGCTCAACACACCCCCCTGCTTACCCTTTTTCATTTCCTCATGAAAACCATATTTTACATGTAAAGCAGTTAGAGAATAGGCTGGAGAGGGTTTTTCATTAAGTGGTCTAAAACCATGATTTATAGCTAAAACTTCAAAAATATGCCCTGTCTTCCCTTCAGGTAATTCATATTTGGCCTTATAGTCTGCTGCAGGATACCAGATAATAGGGCTTCGAAATCTACAACCTAACCAATACGGGCCTTCCCTCAAGATGAGGTTACTACAGATAACCAGGTGGTTGGCAGCTACCTCAAAATTTTTATAATTGAATGGCTCTCTGTCTTGAATATTCCGATTGGAAATCTTCCATCGAAGTTTAGCTGCTACTATGGCCTAGTCTCTAATGGATAAAAAATATTCTACCCCATCCAGGACGATTGCTTTGTGGATGGGTCTCAATGTCTGGATCACACCCTCTTTTGTCATTAAGCTTTTCTGCCTAGCCCATAATTGTAATGGGTGTCTCGGTTCACCCCTAATCCAAAGGTCTAACCCGTTTTCTTGTCTCTGAAAAGTGTTATAGGCCTTGAGCCATTTTAACTGGTTAACAGTAAATGAAATGAATGCTTGATATTGGACATCACTGTTACACCATTTTTTTGGTCATCTAACCTATTATTATTAGATGAACCCAAGTACATCATGTAAGACCAATTTTACCCTAAGTAAAATTGCTTTCACCATATAAAATAACTCATTTGGTCATATTTAACCCAAAACAAGGAAATTAATTAAATAAATCCTTATTTATTTAATTATTTCCTAAGAACTAGTTATTTAAATCATTATTTAAATAATATTCTTAGTTAAATTTGACTAAATCATCCATAAATAATTAAATAAACCATTATTTATTTAATTATATTCCCATCATTTCCCTTAAATGATAAATAAATCATTTATTTATTTATTATTTATAAATAAAGGAATTGACCCAAGTCAAAAATCCTTTTCCCTCCAACAAATATAATAAAATATTCCTAAAGGGTGCTTCTAGAATTCGATTAATAATATTTTATTCATGCACCGAGTTCTATACCACCCCAATATTAATAGGGGGGTTTCCCCATTCATTAGTCACCTCCATTGCATTAGATCACTCTGGATCTACTCTTGGTCACCATTTTCCATTTTGCTTTGTGAACTCCCATTGAGTTCTATGTTTGTTTTTCTACACCACTAAGAGAGAGGAATGTTAGATCTGAAACACTAAGGACTTTCAAGAACCCATCCCACTGAGGAGAACCGGAAAACACCTTTCTTGTTTTTCTCTCAGGTGCCCCATTCTTTAATATAATATAAAATTCTTTTATAAACATTGTTTCTTGTCTTGTCCATTGGATTTATGGAGCCATACTATATTTTATCTGCTTAATGTCTTTTATGCTTAGATCTGAATTTGTGCAGCAAACTTAAAGATATTTTGCAGCCATAATCGATGTTAGGGCTATTTGTTATGCGTAGCTAAAGTGATCTTTTACGACGAAAGATTCATACTAACAATCACCCACAAGAGGACTGGGATTTGCCTCCATTTCCTCTACCAATATAAAATTGTGCAAATAAAATTCACAGAGTAAGCGTTGAACTTTTACTCCATAGAGGTTGCAGCAGTTTATAAAATCATCTACAGTTTTTAATTCTATAGGTTTTCCTGCCTTAATAGCTTTAATTTTTAATTGCAAATATCTTTCTAACAAAAACAAAGCACAATTTTTGGCAGGAGACCTACATGCTAGAACATCTGTATATAGAGAACAAAAAGTATCCATTTGATTCCTAACTGTTCGTAGTCTATTCCTTACCTCTTCAACTTTTTCTTCTGCCTTCCGACACTTATCGAATGCTTCTGCCTCTAATGTGTTGATGTCCTTTAATTACTACTGTAATTCTTGGTATTTTTCCCTAGGAAAAATCTCTTCTATGAGCTTTTCTCTAGCCCGCTGAGCCCGTGCCAAATCCTCTTGGAGATTTTCTATCCCAGGGTCGTTGTTTATCAAAACATTTTTGGGTTGAAGATCTACCTGGGTTTTCTTATTACAATATCGAGTTCCTACAATCTGTGTCTCTCTATTGCAAAATGTCTGGTTGGCCATACTGCTAGAGGACAGCGCCTCGGTCTGAACATATTTATTATAGACTTGTACATTTTCGGTTTGGGCAACTGTGTCTGTAACAACTGCCTACTGTTTCTTGCTATCCTGAATGAATATGGGCTCGGTTTGAGCCTCCATGGCCCTCGTATTATCGGGCTCCATTTGGATGGCTGCATCCCTCGTTTTTGGGGTTCTTTTAGAGATTTTCCCCTTTTTCAAACCCCTTATCTTCTGTCTGAGTTGTTTTACTAATTTTAGATTCTTTTGTTGTTCCTTGTGCAGCTGCTTAATTTCATTTGTCTTCTTCCTCTTTTTCTTTGGAGGAACAGTTGTTTCCTTTTCTGGACTTGGCTGCTCAGCTGGGTTTTGTTCTTCAGGGATTTTGCCCTTGTCCTGGCTTGTTTCCACATTCTCTGTTTGGAACACTTCTTCAGTGTTCGTGTTATCCTGACTAGGTTCCTCAGGGGAGGAAACCCTAGTTTGATCTGCGATTTCATGAGGGGCTTCTGCTTCTACCTCCTCCTCGTCATGCATTTCCTCGCATGTATCCTTGCTGTGGAAAGAATGTTCCTGTGATTTTTCTGCCTAAATATTGAGGTTGAGCGGACTCTGGGGTTTCATATACTCACACATATTGGCCAAAATTTGGGCCAATTCGTTTTCCTGCAATGGACTCTGTGGTGGACTTCCACTGGAGGTTATGAGAGGTTTCGCTTCCTCTCTTTCTTCTTCACTGGTTTCATTTAGTTTCTTCCTCTTCCTAATTTTCTCCTCCTTCCAGTTGCGGGGGTTGCTCATCTCCAGAGCTAGGTAATTCTAAGGGTTGGCTGCTGCTACTCTGGCGGTGTCCCAACATTCCCCTGCTTCTTCTTAATCTGGAGGATTGTCTGTGTTTTAGAGGTCTGTTTGCTGTGTTGGTGATTCTTTTTCATTTAGGGGCAGGTAAGGTTGTTCGCCCGTCTATCGCAAATAAAAATTATTCCCAGCTAGTCTGCTGTTGAGAAAGACTGTAACTAACTATTAATCGAATTAAAAAATGGTGGCTTACTACCATCCTTGTATTCCGGGATTTCCTTATGCTCAAAGCAGCGTCATGAAGTAAAAAAATTAAATATGCAAGAAAATTCACAGCACATTTATGTGTTAGTACTACTAAAAATTTGAGGTGGTGTGGTCTTACCACATCCTTTCTTCGATCGCATGTAATGTAGCTTTGCACTACTCTAGCCAGTTCTTCCCATGGTTCCCCAGAGTTGTCGGATGAACCCCTTTTCCTTTGACGTTCAAGGTTTGTCCTTCATCCCGAAAGATGTTCATGGCCTCTTGAAGTCTCAATTTTTTATGGGTCCATACGGGTCCAACTGCTGGTACATCGGACACCTCAGCAATAACTACATCTGTCACTATTATTTACCTTTCTCTTACTATGGAATGGTCCTCCTACAAGTTCTGCAAAAATTCGATGGCCACAGTTTCATGGGGCTGCTGCAGTTGTGTAAGGTAGGTAATCCACCTTGCTCTCTCCAAAATTTCTCGTGCAGCGTCAGAAACTGTTAGTACTTGAGGTTCACTATGTATTGCTCACCCTCCCATTTATTCTAAGCCCTGCACTCTATTAATGTTTCACAATAATACACAAAAATGACAATGGAATAGCACCTCGTGCATATCGGAAAATACCATTAAACTTTCTATTTCTGGGATCTAATGAAAATAGGGAATTAACCCGTATGCAGGCATATTTAGAAGTCACCTGCGCCCCCCTGAAATATGATAGGTCACCCTCGACCGAAAATTGGAGGAGCAATGTACTGGACAGCAGTCGTACATATTCATGACATGATCAAAAAATTATTGAATTACTAAAATCGAGGCATATTATGAAATCGTGAATAGATATGGAAATGTTATGTAATGATTTGCACATAGGGAAAAGGACAGCTGACATAAATAAAAGTGCTTATGTGGTCATTATCCACTTAAATCATTATGACTGATTTATAAACAATATTTCATGTATAAGAGGTTCAATGAAGGGGTTTAGGAGCATAATATCATTTGAAATTAAGATAAATATATAAGAAAAGGGTTTATAATTGCTATTGATTTGTGAAAAAAATGACTCCAATACCATCAGCAGAGCTCAGTTGCCCATAGGTGTCTATAACCTTGACAAAGTTGCTTTTTCACCCTTGGAACCATAATCCTGTATATATGCCTAGGAAAGTGCTTTGTGATGTCATGATGGAGGCCATTGTGCTGGCTTGGGAACCAGATGAATCACAATGCCATTCACAAGGAAGGAGTGAAAGGTGGGCAGGTCGGCTTGTGATGAGACCTCATGTTCCAAGGACTTTTTATTTTTCTAAGTTGCCAATTGGATCATATCCCTGGTGTGGTGGCCATAATGGGAATGCCACTTCACTGCTTCCTTATGATCATGGTAGGCTGGCTCTTGATGAGACCCCCTATCCTCCATCTAACATATCATATAATTGTTAGTAATCATATAGATATTTTTTTTTCTTTTTATTTTATATAGCACTTGCCTATTTATGTATAAAGGATGGCTCAACACTCCTTAAGAGTAGGGATGGTGGAAGAATTCGGAACATCTCAATAGAGGAAAATATGCCCTTATTCTTATTCAATAATAAAAGTCAAAGAGAATTATGAGGATTAGGGAAGAACCAACATGATAAAAATAATCAAACAAATTAGTTTTAGTGAAAATAAAGACAGCAAAGTGATATAGATAGTTGTGTCCTTTCCTTTTTTCCTTATCGATACACAGAAATTTCTTTAAAGATTACAATTTCTCCTTGATATGCTGATTCTAGTAACCTCTAATTTTTTTGTCCTTGCATAAATTTGTATATTTGCTTTAAAAGGATCATGAAGAATTCACAAAAATTCTCAAAATGTTGTTCTAAAAAAAGAAAAATGCACTCAAAAAAGTGTTGTTCCTTAGACGGAACATCTGTTGTTCCTTAAGAGGAAAATAAAAAAGAACATCTGCATGCAAAACTACAGTTCCTTTAAGACGAACAGCAAAAAGATAAAAACACACAAGCTGTTGTTCGTTTAAGAGGAACATCAGTTGTTCCTTAAGCAGAACAGCAGATAAAACAAACAAGAAATGTTGATCCTTTGGCGGAACAGCTTAAAAAAACAATCAAAATCGAAATTGTTTTTCCTTAGAAGGAACAGCAGAAAATGAAAAATAATGGCGAAGGGGTCGTTCCTTTTAAAGGGAACAATAAAGAAAATTGGTGGAAATGTTATCCCTTTTAAAAGGAACAGCAAAAATAATCGGCAGAAATGTTGTTCCTTTTAAAAGGAACAGCAAAAACAATCAGCGGAAATGTTGTTCCTTTTTAAAAGGAATAGCAAAAACAATCAGCGGAAATGTTGTTCCTTTTAAAAGGAACAACAAAAAGATAAACACGCAGACATGTTGTTCCTTAAGAGGAACAACAGTTGTTCCTTAAGAGGAATGACTGTTGTTCCTTAAGAGTAATAGCAGTTGTTCCTTAAGAAGAACAGCACGAAAAATAAAGGCACACAAGATTGTTGTTCTTTGTTAAGAGGAACAATTGTTGTTCCTTAAGAGGAACAGCAGCTGTTCCTTAAGAAAAACACCAGGAAAAATAAAATCTGTACAAAAAAAAGTTCATACAAGCAAAATTAAAAGAAAAGCTTATGTACAAATTTCAAAAATAAAGGAATTGTTCAGTGAATGAATGTTGAGGAAGAGTTATCTTCCTCAGCAAGAATTGAATGTTGAGGAAGAGTTATCTTCCTCAGCAAGAATTTGCATAGTAGAATCTCCTCGTAATTGCTAGTAAAAGGATTCCCGATTAAGCGGTTTGTGGTAAAGTCATACTCGATGACCGTTTTCTTTGAAAGAATGTCTAGATCCATCAATGGTAGTTAACGTAATGGTGCCATTGTCATGCACTTTCTCTATCTCATAAGGTCCAAGCCATCGTGTCTGGAGTTTTCCAGGGAAATCCTGAAACCTGAAGTCATATAGGAGTGCCCAATCTCCTTCGTGGAAGATTTTCTTTTTAATGAGGGCATCATGCCATTTTGCTCTCTGTTGTTGAATTAATGCAGTGTGTTGGAGGATGGAGAGCCTAATTTCATATAACTTGTTGATTTGCTGTAATCTGCTGACCTGGGCCTCATTTAAATTTAAACCCACCTCCTGGGTTGTTCTTAATGTTTGAATTTCAAATTCTATTGGAAATATGGGTTCTTTTCCAAATACTAATTTATATGGTGAATACCCAGTGGTATTTCTCCATGTTGTTCGGTATGCCCACAAGGCTTTCGGCAATCTTGAAGCCTAGTCATGCCTGTGTGATGTAACTGTTTTTGTAAGTATTTCTTCTATCATATTATTCGTGCTCTCTACTTGGCCATTTTCCTGTGGGTGGTATGGGGTTGTAATTTTGTGCTGAATGTGGTAATTTTTTAATGTTGCAGCGATTTTATTACCTACAAATTTTGGTCCTCCATCTGTAATTATGTCCCTTGGGAGGCCATATCGCACAAATATTTGGAAAATGAATTGTATTACAGAGTCCTCTGTAGCTCTTGGAATTGCCTCTACTTCAACCCATTTAGTAACATACTCTGTTGCAACTAGTATGTATGTTTTTTGATTTGATGGTGGGTTAATAGGACCAAAAAAATAGAGCACCCAGCACTCAAATGGCTCGATTACTAACTATGGATTCAAAGGCATTTCATCGGACTGTCCAGGGAGTCCTGCCCTTTGGAAACTATCATAGGTTTGTACAAACTTTTTATCATCTTTAAAAATTTTAGGCCAGTAATAGCCTGTTTGTAAAACCTTGTGACCAGTCCTGCGATCTGCGAAATGTCTGCCACATGGCCCGTCGTGGCATTCTTTCAGGATGTCAAATATTTCGTCTTCTCGGACGCATCTTCTGATGTGCATATCTACTCTTGTATGAAATAGGTAGCCCCCAATCCAAGAGAATCAGGTACTGTGCTGTACTATCTGTTTTCATTCATTGGGCGTTAGATGCTTAGGTAATTTACCTACTGCTAAATAATTTGCAACATCAGCATACCATGGGGTTCTAGCTGTTACACCATTTTTTGGTCATCTAACCTATTATTATTAGATGAACCCAAGTACACCATGTAAGACCAATTTTACCCTAAGTAAAATTGCTTTCACCATATAAAATAACCTATTCGGTCATATTTAACCCAAAACAAAGAAATTAATTAAATAAATCCTTATTTATTTAATTATTTTCTAAGAACAAGTTATTTAAATAATATTCTTAGTTAAATTTGACTAAATCATCCATAAATAATTAAATAAACCATTATTTATTTATTTATATTCCCATCATTCCCCTAAAATGATAAATAAATCATTTATTTATTTATTATTTATAAATAAAGGAATTGACCCAAGTCAAGAATCCTTTTCCCTCCAACAAATATAATAAAATATTCCTAAAAGGTGCTTCTAGAATTCGATTAATAATATTTTATTCATGCACTGAGTTCTAGACCGCCCCAATATTTTGTTATAAATAGGGGGTTTTCCCCATTCATTAGTCACCTTCATTGCATTAGATCACTCTGGATCTACTCTTGGTCACCATTTTCCATTTTGTTTTGTGAACTCCCATTGAGTTCTATGTTTGTTGTTCTACACCCGTAAGAGAGAGAAATGTTAGATCTGAAACACCGAGGACTTTCAAGAACCCATCCCACTCCTGGACCTACCTTGACTGCCCCATTACTCCCTTATATGGCCGGCCTTAGTCTCCCCGACTTTAATCAGCTGATTAATGATCCTATCCGCCATGATGTTAGTTGGCCTGCTATGCCAACCAAGCTCCCCTCCGACATTCTCAAGTTCGAAGGCCTTGCTAGTGAGGATCCCTCCAACCATATCTGATCCTTCCATATGTGGTGCTCCTCTAATTCCATTACTGATGACTCTATTCGTCTTAGATTGTTCCAACGCACGCTTACAGGCGAAGCTTCTAAATGGTATGTTGAACAGGCCACCTCCTCCCATACCACTTTTGCGACCATTGCCCAAGCCTTTTTATCTTATTTCCAGCTCCCTCTCCGATACGAAACTGGTACCGAGCTTTTAACCTCCTTCCGTCAATCCTCCTCAACTCGCCTTTCCGCTCATGTCTAGGAATGGAGGCGCAGAAGAAGCTTATGTCAAGCTCCTCCCTTTGAAGATCGGGTTTATATGGACTGGTTCCTTCGCTCTCTCTTACCTACCATTGGAAAATATGTCGCCTCCCATTTCCCTCAAACCGAAGAATCCGCCCTCCAAATAGCCTTGAAATATGACCTTATTTATGTTCAATCTGGTTAAGTTTATACCGTCCTTCCTGACCTCCCCAAGCCCGGTGGCACTAACGCGTCGGGGGCATCTCACTCCACCGATGGTATCGTTGGAACTCTTTCCCATACCTCTGCCCAACCTCCTATGGACTATGGTCTCCCTCCAGGAGGGGCCAGCACCTTCAGCACCTTTACCCCTCCAGGTAGCATGTATCCAGGATCCGGAATACCTCCTCCTTTTGCCCCTACCCCTGCTTATCTCAATGTTGCCCATCCTAATCCTTATCCTTACTCTCAACCTGGTGTCCCAGCTCCTCCAGCATTTGGACCTTTCACCCCCTTGCCTTCTCCACCCCCGCAACCGCACCTACTACCCCCTCCAGGGCAAGTATTTGCACAACAGGGGGCACCTAATTTTATTCCTTCTCAAAGAAAGAGAAAAGGCAACCAATCCGCTTCTGGTAATCGTGGACCCAATCCTTCCAATATCGACTCTACCACTGACAACCAGCCACAGGGCTCTCAGCCCAAGCCAGACATGCCACTTCACACCAATAAGCCCTATTCGTGTTGCGGTGTTTATGGTCACTACACTCACGCTTGTCCCTTATTACCACAAATGCGGCAGCTGTGGGATTCTCAAGCCACCGTATGGGGACAGCACTCCTCCCCTACTACCCCTCCCACCCCCGTTACTTCTCAACCTGTTGTGTTTACCAATCCTTTCCTGCAACAAGGATTCGTGGCCACTCAACCACCTCACGCCCCGGTAACCAGTCAACCTTCCCCTTCTGGTTCCTTTGATTACCAGATTCTCATGATGGCCTCTGACCCACCTCTCACTGTCGACCTCAACCTTCAAACTCGGTCCAGTCAGTATTCCACACCTCCTGTTTCGTCTGTCTCTGAGCCTCCATCGTCAGATCCTACATAGCCTCTATCGACACCCAATGGTCCCTTGCAACTCCCTCCACCCAAAGCCAAGGTCCATCCAAAGACTCCTAAGGGACTATTATGTCTAAATGATGCCTCTGGTCGGGCTGCCCATTCATACAGCATAGTAGATGATCTGGCCCAATCTCCTGCTGCCATTTCAACACTAGAACTCCTCCAGTCATGTCCTTCTCAAAAGAGGGCTCTACTATCTGTCGTGGGCACTGTAGATCCTTCTGATGACCAATTGGTTGTTTTCAACGCTCGTCAGTCAGACCATCCCCCTCTCCCTCCTTCAATTGCTTTCCAAATCCCAATCAAAATCTGAAACGCCAATGTTGCTCAGTGTATTATTTATGAGGGGGCATCTACCTGCGTAATGTCCGCTTCGGTTTGGAAACAACTCGGATCCCCTGAACTGGGCCCTTCCACCATCACCCTTCGTGCATGGGATGGCCATGCCTCCCAGCCCATTGGCCTATTCTGTAACTGTCCTATCACCCTTGCCGGCAAGACGGTTTGTGTCGACATTGAAGTTATTGACGCCCCTCTTGACTACAACATCCTTTTGGGGCATAGTTACACCTATGCCATGTTTTCTGTCCCATCCACAGCCCACCGCAAGATGTTCTTCCCTCATAATGGAAAGATTGTCACCATTGACCAACTGACCTACCATGAACCCAAATCTTAGACCTCCCCTGAGTCCACCATCTCTACTGTCACCAACAAGCAAACGGTTGATTCTTTGACTTGTGTTTCCCCTGGCATCTACAAAGACTCCTCATTGCTTGGAACTTTCCCAGGTCCTCCTCCTCCTCCTATCTCTGATCCCAACTTGGCGAATGTTTGCATGATGCAATCGTCTCAGGTTGCCCTTCCGCAGCCTACTTCGGCTAGTCAGCAACCTCACCCTCGTCCGCCGCACCCTGCTCCTAGCCCTTCGCCTCAGTCGACTAAACCTCTCCCGCCTGGACCTTCCCATCCACCTCACACTTAGGAACCTCCCTATCCTCTCGAGTCGGTTCCCCCAGGTCTCCACCATATGGGAGCCATCCCCCCTGGTCATTACTCCGCCGGTCAAATACCTTTCCTTGCCCCCCCCCCCCCGGGCGTCTATTCGATTCCTGTCATGGCCACCCTTTCCCTCCCTAATTTAACCTTGGGAATTACAGTATGGTATCTTACTCCTCCAACTGACACCCCACGAGGCCACCCCAAACCATACATAGTTGTGACACCAGTGCAACCGATTCCCTTCGCTCCTTCCAACACCATAGTGCCCCTAGCCCCTTCGCAGAACCCTCCTAATGCTGTGACAGCTACAGGCAAGAAACGAAAAACTCGCAAGGGGGCATCCACTGACACGGCCACTGCCCCTGACCCTACCCCTCCCCCACCCTCCAAGCCTTGTGCCTTGTGTGATGGTATCGGTCATCCCACCCATACTTGTCTCGAGTTGCCCCGTATCCAACCCATTGTTAAAGTCGCGTTCCCTGAATCTACGGTCCCTGAAACCTCTGTTTCTTCCTCATCCGTAGCCAAAAACCCCAAGACTCTTCGCACCAACAAACCCTGCACTCTGTGTGGGGTCCATGGCCATTATTCCCACCATTTTCCTCACCTCACGCATTACCAAACCTCTTTAGAGGTCATCCGCAAGTACGAGGTTGAACAAAATCAATCTGCCTCTCCCATCCTTGCTCAATATGCGTCTAGTCTACTTGAGGATCCCCCTGCTACCATGACATTCCTCCCCTTGATGTTGAAATGTCGAACCCTGCTACTTCTCTACTATACATATCATCATCCGCGCGCTCCCCGGAGTACATTCCTTCTGAACCCACTCCACCTATTATGCTTGATTCTCCTCCAGACACGGGTTCTTCATATTTTGACCATCTTTTTACTTTTTCTTCTGTCATTTCCCGCGATGACCCGTATCTATGCATCTCTTCCCATACTGATGATTTCGATACCTTTGCAGTGTCTTCTGGTCTCTTTGACCCTTCCATTCCCTCTCCTAATCACGATCATACCATCCATATCTTCGATGTTCTTCGCAGCTTGAGTGCCAGCCCTCCATCCCATCATTCTCATTCCTCTCCCTCTCGTCGATCCATGAGTCCTAGACTTCCTACCCGAACTGCTCCCTCCCGTAGCCGTCATTGGAGGACCATCCTCTACTCACGCTGCCCTCCTTTGTCTCATCCTTCACATTTCTTGTCTTATGAGACTATTACATCAGCCCTTTCATCCGGACCTTATCTGGGCTATGCCGATGGCAAAAGTCGTTATTCCCGCCATCTCGCTTCAGCAGCATGGGCCATCTTTACCCCCTTGCATACCCTAGTCCTTGCAAATGGGGTCTGCATTGGTACGGCCACCAATAATCAGGCCGAATATGATGTAGTTCGTGGTCTCTTAGCCGATGCCCTCTCTCACCGCATCCTCCATCTGCATTTTCATTTAGATTCCCTGCTTGTTGTCTTACAACTTAATGGTGTCTATCGTGTGCATAACCCCCTCCTTTTTAGACAATATTTACAAGTGAAACTTTTGATACGTGAATTTAGATTCATTACATTTCACCATATACCTAGAAATCAAAATCACTACGTAGATCAAATTGCAAATCATGTTCTAGACTGGCATTTATCACACACAACACAATAACATTTAACACCATCAATCAAATGCATATCCATCATATATATTATATAAAAAAAAAATTTAGAATCCATCTACTCTGAAACATACCACATGCCCATCGCACGTCACAATAACAAAACTACAAAAATGGGGGGCACCACTTGCCCCTGCATAGACACTGGGGGGCACCACCTGCCCTACATCTAATCACTCTCTGGAGGATCCCAAGCCAATGGCTCTACTCCCACAACTCGTAGATCATGCACAGTCTGACCGGCCATTGCCATGCGTCGCATGATACCTCGCCATTCCGAGGGTAGCCCAATACATAACTCTATGAACTGGTCGTCTAAATCCTGCCAACCACGCTCTGACACACCGGTTAGCAACCCCTCACATCTACGACGGATGTCCTCCACCAAAGCGGCCATATTCTTGTTCTGTGCTGTCCTTGATCCACTCGCACCGGTAGCTCCTGCTGCTGCCGGTCGTCCCATATATCTGGCCGGTTTCACCGCAGCTATATCTGCATTCCAAGACAAATAACGATTAGTACCATTCCTACTAGTCACAAACTCCAAAATGCACATAACAGATTAGTTGCTTGTCACTTACCATCGGGACCCCACACTCGACCAGGCGGCAGTGGCAAGTCCGGATCTCCCCAATAACTCATCCCACTATAGGGATAGTCATCTATGTATAGTGGCATCTGGTCCCAATGGGCGAATAAATCTGGTCGGAACACCCGTCCGACTGCCCCTCCTCCTCCTCTACACAGTAATCATCCCCACCTACACATCTGAGGCTCTCTCAGACCTCCATCAGGTAACTGTATACGTGGTCGCAAGGTTGGGATCTTCTCGAAGAAGAAAGAGCACAAAACAGTCCCATAGGCACAATCATGATTCACTTGTCGCTTGCATAGAGACAACTGTCGTTTCACCGACACCAACATCATTTGGGCCCACCCATAGTAGGTCCCACTCAGCACACTCTCCACAATCATCATCTGCCCTCCAATGATGTGATGGAACATCTGGCTACCCAAGATCTGCAACATTGTTGCAGCCACTGCCCGGGTCTCCAACCTCTCTAGATCCCCAATGGATATCCGAGTCTCTTTGACTTGGACACCTGGTCGACAATGTCGCTCAACAAAATCCATAATGTTACGCCCCCGTGGTAACACTAGCTATGTATTTCCCACCATCCCTAATGGTGGGAGACCAGTCAAGAAATACAAATCCTGGACCGTCAGCTCGATCCTGTGCCCCTGCACTACAAATGCCTCATGATCTGGATCCCAATAACTGATAATCCAAGCCAACAAGGGCTCTCCAGCCCTCATCAAAGGGTTCTCCAAAAATTTCAGAACCCCATACCTAGCCAGTGCACAACGGACACCCTAATCTACCTGGATTTCCGTCCGTAATGTACCTAAGTCTCTCTCTCTCCACTTGATCCGTATATCTGCCATATCTGCACAAAAACATCATTTTTGTCAGCCTCCAAATCAAAAAAACTGCATTAACTTACACCAAAATAAAATCTGAGCCCATAACAGCACTAAAACCCCCCACATCCACCAGGTCGTACTTTCTGGGCAAAACCTGGGCCAGGTTGCACCTTTCAGGCCAAAACCTGCGTCCCAGGTCGCAGCTTTTGCCCCAAAAAGTGCGACCTGGCTGTAATGATGGAATATGGGTAGTTACTGAGATTTAAAGCCCTAATCTGCAATTTTAATCCATCAAAAACAAATATTAGGATTAGGCCTCTTACCTGCAACTGACAGATCATAATTCCAATGGTTGGTTTGTCCGCTACGATCGCTGCAAGATTTAGGGCCTTCTTTCCTCTCCACATTCACCACAGCTACACAAGCAAATGAATGATTTTGGAGGGAAAATGCCTTATTAGAAGAAAACCCATGTTTTTTCTTTCGCCCACTGCGACCAAACCATAGCCCCATTTGACACACCGTTCACATCGTTGGAAAGCTCTCACCGAGCACTCAAATGGGTATCTGTCAGTTTTTCATGTTTTGATACTTCACTAGGACACCTTTTGTCCATGAAGGGTCTATTCACCTCTTCTCAAAATCAAATTTCTTCACTTACGACACTTGTACTTGGGGCACCACTTTGCCTCCTTACTCGTCTTCGTTCGTGTTGATTTTCGTCGTGAGTTACCCTATTGTACTCATGCTTTTATGGTCCCCCATTGGACCCGTACTATGCGGTAGCACCATCGAGTCGCCCTTGCTTAGAGCATTTGATTCGAGTCACCATCACATTCATGGAGTCTATCCCGCATCCTTTTTTACCCCACCATAGTCCTCCATCCTTTCCTGCTTGGTCCCTCTCTCGTGTCACACATTATGGCCATCAGTACCCTGGTCCATTATCCATCATGATATTGTGTCAGTCGCTGCCAAGCCATTCATAAAATTTATGCTCTAATAAGGGAAGTCGTCCAACCGCTCCTATGTTCCTCTCATTCCATCATTACCATCAGTGTCTACTTGTTCGTCGCTCTACTATTTTCCCTCGTGACTTAGTTGGGGTTCCCTTATTGCCTCACCTATGGCAGACCTACTTTTGTCGACATCAGCTCATTTCTTCTAGAAGCTAGGTCTAGGGGGCAGTGTACCATTGGTTCGAGCTCTTTCCAGCATGATCGTGATATATACACTTGATGGTCCAGTGATGCAACAGCAGCTATTGGTGATTCCCGGGCATGTGTGAGATGTCTCAACCCTCATGAGGGGGTGGCCCTGCAGGTAGCCCCCCACATGCCCGGATGACTTCATTTCCGCCCTTGATGCAACTCCTCCCATTTGATGATATCAGCCTCAACCGCTTGCGGCGCCTCTTCGATTTGCACGTATCAGTCAGAGTTTGCGAGCCCTTCCCCGCGTGTAGGGGGCATTTGGGTGTATTTGTATCTCATGTACTACCATATTATTTTATAATTCCTGACGATTATTCCAAGCATCACATGTATGTGGGATTCATCATGTTATTTATCTGGCTCATGTTTAGGCCAACACATGCTTCATTATTGCGTTCTGTGGTTTTCCAGGCTCCTTATTCTTTGTACTTTGTCTCGGCGAGCATAGGTATGCCTCCCCTGCCGCCTTTAGCACAGGTACCACTTCATACACTAGAGACTTGTTGCACCTGTAAGTCTCATCTCCTCAGGGTCTAGTCCTTTAACACATCAGACAACATTACACTTCTCTCTCTCACTTCCCTTTTGATATCTAGTGATTGAGTTCTTACAACGTACTTTGGTCATACGATTTGCTCCTAACACTCGTATGTTGGGGGGCAATCTGTTACACCATTTTTTGGTCATCTAACCTATTATTATTAGATGAACCCAAGTACACCATGTAAGAACAATTTTACCCTAAGTAAAATCGATTTCACCATATAAAATAACTTATTCGGTCATATTTTAACCTTAAAACAAAGAAATTAATTAAATAAATCCTTATTTATTTAATTTTTCCTAAGAAAAAGTTATTTTCGTATCATTATTTAAATAATATTCTTGGGCTAAATTTGACTAAATCATCCATAAATAATTAAATAAACCATTATTTATTTAATTAGTATTCCATCATTCCCCTAAAATGATAAATAAATCATTTATTTATTTATTATTTATAAATAAAGGAATCACCCAAGTCAATAATCCTTTCCCTCCAACAAATATAATAAAATATTCCTAAAAGGCTCTTCTATTTGATTAATAATATTTTATTCATGCACCGAGTTCTAGAACACCCCAATATTTTGTTATAAATAGAAGGGTTTTCCCCATTCATTAGTCACCTTCATTGCATTAGATCACTCTGGATCTACTCTGGTCACCATTTTCCATTTTGCTTTGTGAACTCCCATTGAGTTCTATGTTTGCTTTTTTACACCCATAAGAGAGAGAAATGTTAGATCTGAAACACTGAGGACTTTCAAGAACCCATCCCACCGAGGAGAATCGGAAGACACCTTTCTTGTTTTCCTCTCAGGTGCCCCATTCTTTAATATAATACAAAATTCTTTCAAATACATTCTTCTTGTCTTGTCCATTGGATTTATGGAGCCATATTATATTTTATCTGCTTAATGTCTTTTGTGCTTAGATTTGGATTTATGCAGCAAATTTAAAGATATTTTGCAGCCATAATTGATGTTAGGGCTATTTTTTATGCGTAGCTAAAGTGATCTTTTACGACGAAAGATTCATACTAACACCGCAGAATAACAAATTTTCATCCGGAACCACTCCGATTATCGCGTCCGTTGGTTTTGGCATCCGTGTGAGAAAATCAGCTATAGGGTTCTCTTTTCCAGGTCGGTCCTTTATTGTGATGTCAAATTCCTGCAATAGAATCAACCATCTTGTTACTCTACCATTTGTAACATAACAGGTTTATTTGCTAAAAAATTTATGGCAGAGTGATCTGTATATAAAACTACAGGATACCCAGTTATATAATGTCTAAATTTATTTACAGCATGTATTACAGCTAAAAATTCTTTCTCAGTCACAGTATATTTTAATTCAATAGGAGATATATTCTTGCTAATGTAATAAATTGCATATGGTTTTTTATCTTCTTCGTGCCCAAGGACTGCTCCAACAGCTGTGTATGAGGCATCAGATGAAATTTGGAATGGAAAATCCCAATTTCGGCCCCTTAGCATAGGGGCTGTTGCTAGAAGATTTTTCAGATCCTCAAAAGCATGGTCACATTTATCTATCCAAATAAAATCAACATTCCCTGTTAGTGCGTATAAAGGTGCAAATATTTGAGAATAATGCTCTATGAATCTTTTATAATAACCAGAAAATCCTAGAAAGCTACGTACCTCTATTTGTGTGGTAGGAATAGGTATTAACAAAATTATCTTAATTTTAGCTTGATCTACCTGTATTCCAACTGCTGAGATATAATGACCTAAGATGAGTCCCTCGGTCATCATCATGTGACACTTCTCATGGCTTAAGCAGAGTCTAGTGCCAATACACCTTTGCAGCACCTTTTCCAATTTTTCTAATGCTGGCTCAAAATCATCTCCATAAGGTGTGAAATCATCCATATATACTTCGAGCCCTTCATTTATTAAATCTAAAAAGATGCTGAGAATGGCCCCTTGAAATGTGGCAAGGGCATTACATAACCCAAAGGGTAAAACTCTGTAAGAAAATGTTCCCCGAGGACAGGTAAAAGTAGTCTTATCTTGGTCTTCAGGGGAAATTTGAATCTGATTGTATCCACTGAAGCCATCTAAGAAAGAAAAGAATTTCTTTCCTGCTAATGCAAATAATACCTGATTAATGAAAGGAAGGGGAAAGTGGTCTTTCTGGGTTGCTTTGTTTAGTTCTCTGTAGTCTACACATATCCTCCACTTTCTATTCTTAGTTGGCACCACTACTAGTGGAGAGACCCACTTGCTATCAGATATTGGATAAATAAAGTTTACATCAAAAGTTTTTGTAATTCATATTCACAATATCCTTAAGATGAGGGTTTAATCTTCATTTGGGTTGGAAAATGGTTCTAGCATCTTTTTCTGTATAAATGTGGTGTGTACATAACTGGGGATCAATTCCTTTCATGTCTGGGTAATCCCATGCAAAAGCTCCCTTATATTTTTTCAGTAGTTGGACCATCTTCTCTTCTTGTTCAGTAGTCAGATTTTTGTTAATGTTCAGAGTTTTTCCAAGCTCAATTTCTATAGTTTTGCTATTGTAAACAGAAGTGGTAGGTATTGATTGATCTTGAATGTCTTTCAAGGGATCTTCTTCTTCTTCATTATCAAATGTTTCCTTGATCATGTGACATTGCAAATGGGATCTGGTTTTTGGTTGGTTAATGAAATTGTTAATGATGTCATCCTCTATCTGGTATTTAAAGTTGAGGGCATCTTCTATGGTTAATGGTGATCTAATGTTTTCTGTGAGGTATGATACAGGTTTTTTCTTTGTTTTTATTATCGTTAGGATTGGTTGGGCTGGAGGGTATAAGGGTAAATTCTTGATAGAACTTCCTCTAGTTATAGTCATGTTGCCTTGTCAGCAGCCATTGTAAGCATCAGCAGTTGCCAGCCAAGGTCTACCTAAGATTAAAGGGTGTCCATCTAGCTCATTTTTGGGGTTAATAATCAGGAAGTCTGCAGGGTATTCCCAGGAGTCTAGGATACCATTACATCATGTAGTGTGCCTTCTGGCTTGACTACCGATCGGTCAGCCAATTCCAATAAGGTTGTTGTTGGATCTAATGATGTAATGCCAAGTTTTTGACAAGTGGTGGTTGTTAGGATATTAATTTCAGCTCCCAAATCAACTAATGCATTTGGAAATGATTTTCCATTGATTTTCACCGTAACTATAGGATTTCCTGGGCCCTTGTACTTTACAGGTGCTTCTCTTCCTGATAGTAAGTCAGATAGAGTGCCGACTACTTGGACAGTTGGGTTAGTTGTTGTTCTCCTTTTTGGCTTTCTTATACATAGTTCTTTTATGGTCTTTGCATAAATGGGAATATCTTGGACAGCTTGGAGGAGTGGGATTTTTATACACAGATTTTTCAGTTCTCCCAGAAGATCAAAATTAGGATGTTCTATTGGATGAGGTATGATTATTCATTCTGGGAATGGTGGAGAAGAGGTGGTTGCTTTCTCATGAGTTTGTTGTGTAACCACATTCTCCTTTTGCAATGTTTTTTCTGAAGGTAACAGATTTTCAAATTGAACATTTTTTTCTCCCTCTGATTCTATTATGTGCCCAGACCTTATTTGAAGGTCATTGCACTCCCTTAACTCGGTTTCTAGTTCTGGTGCTTCAATTATTTGAACAAATTGAACTAGCCTATTATTAGGGTTCGGGTTGGGTTGGGTTGGGAGTTGCGGTCTTAAGTTGGTTTGGATATTTTGTTGCAATGTATATGGTACTGGCAGTGTAGGTGGAGGGAGAGGAATCGTTCCAGCTGGTTGATTCATAGATCCTTGCCAGTTCGACTGCTAGGTCTGACTCTGCGAGGTGGAGGGGGACCATTGTGTTGGATATGTATTATTTTGCCAAAATGGTGGACAGTAAGGAAAGTTTGGCCAATTGGTTTGATTTGTTTGATTTGGCCATGGCAGTGTAGGAAATGGTTGTTGTGGCCAACTAGGGAAGGGTGGCTGATTTTTCCACATTCCATTATATTGTTGAGCATTATACTGAGGAGACTGAAAAGAAAAGGATGGATCAATGGGAATATCTGTTTGTTGTGGCTGCCATTGACGGCGTTGATTGAGTAGGTATACCGTTTCTGTTTCTTCTTCTGCTTCTTTGTAGACTGCTTTCAATCCCGGGAATAAGGGGCAGCTTTCTGTGGAGTGATCTTTCGTGTAGATGGCACAGACTTGGACTGTATCCAACGGGAACTCTTTATGGCTATGTTTCTTTTGGCATCTAGGGCAGAATATTGCCAAATTTTGTTCTGCTTCTGCTTGCTTTTGTTTAGCTTGCATGATATCGAGTTGCGTTGTCAAAGTCCCTAGAATATCATTTTTGAAATCTTCTAGTAGATTGCCAATTTTTGTGCGGGTTATACCTCCACCGGAGGTCTTGCTATCCCTTGTGATCATGTCACGTTCTGCTGGTTTTAGTCTTGTGCTGCCTCTCGAACTCCTGATACATAAATCAATAATGTCAGCAAAATTTTCCTGATATATGTCACCTTTGCCCATGATGTTTAATGTTTCAACCCATTGTTCCTTCATCCCTTTACTTAATGTAGTTTTTAACACATTATCAGGTAAGGATAAAGATGCATAAGGTGATCTCTAGAGGTTGTATTGAAAGCGTTCTACATATTCCTCCAATGTTTCATTAGGTTTTTCTATCATCTGAAATATTTCATCCTTTAATTCCCTGGACCTATAGTAATCTTGATATTTCTTTAGAAAAGCAGCTTTCATCTGATCCCAGTCATTTATAACACCTCCACCTAACCCCATAAACCATCGTAGAGCTACTCCTTTCAATGTGGATGGGAATAATTTTAGCTTTTGGGGATCGGTGGTATAGTCATACCCCCTGCATAATACATCAAATTCAAACAAAAATGCATCTGGATCTTCCGATGTTAAGCCATGGAATGTAGGAATATGTTGGATAGGAATGGCCTTCATAGGTGCATTAACTGCAGTGTCCACAATGGGATATGCGGTGTGGAAGTTTGGGGTGGTTGCTGGTTGTGGGCCATTTGATCAAATATGTGCCAGTATCCTTTTGGGATTTCTAGGGAATTATTCCTAGGCTGACTAGAAGGAGTAGGGATGACCTTAACAGCACTTCCTTGGTCTGGGATAATGAGTGTCCCTTGCTAAACTATTATCCGAGGGGATTTTGGTTCTTCAGGTTCTTCATCTTTGTTTTGGATGATTTTGACAATACTTCCCTTATCTGGCCTGCTTAGTGTTTGGACTACTTCAAGAGGGGATCTAGGTTCTTCTATTTCCCCTGTTTCTCCTCCCCCTTAACGAAGATTACTAGAGTTCCCTTCTTGTAAATAAATTGGGCGAGAATTCTCAATTTCTTGAGAATCTTTCTCAGTCTCTTTTATTTGGCTATGCACCTCAACAAAAGCTACAGATGGTGATTCTGTGGCCCAAAGGGAGCTAGTAGGTTGTCTAGAAGCAATTTTTCTAGGGCCTATGGATGGCTGAGATTTAGCTTTTTTAATGATATTTTCGATAAAGGTTGTTCGCCCAAGGGTCACCGGTCCCTTAGGTTTTTCAAGTCTGGGAGGAATTTCGTTTTGTTTAAATTTTCTAGTCATTCAGAAAATGCAAGCATTCATTCCTACCTTAAACTTCTACGCAGTTCTGCTATGAAGCAAGCAAATGAACGAGCATGTTCCTTGTTCGTTACGCAGGTTCTTACCTTCCATTTTTAATACCTAGTTCTTCCGTAGCAGAGAAAATCAAATATACATCACTCTTTCTAAATAGCTACACTCTCCCCGGCAACAGCGCCAAAATTTTGAGGTATAAAAGCTGTCTTTTTAACTCCTATTTATCCTACATTAATTATCCATCCAGGTACGATTTTGTTATCTCAAGAGTGCACTTAGTCTGAGGCAGCAATTTAATCTAAGAGTAATGCTCTCCAATTTGCAATACAGTGTTTCAAATACAAGAGTAAACAGATGCTTGAAAATGAAATCTAATTGCAATGACATGAAACTTGATGCTCTAAAATCCAATCACTCACTCAGCAATTATCAGTCAAGGATGCAGTAGTAATAACTCTTTCCTCTATCAACTTTATGTAAATGAAATCAAGCATAAACAAGATCCTCAATCTGAGAACTTAGACAGTAATAGCCAATGTCCTTTACAGTTGATGATCTTACACTCCTCCATAAAGCAACTAATTATAAATGGTAACTAAGTTAAATCAATAATGCTGCTAATGGAAATAGAATAAACATGCTCTCCGCAATAACATTCTAAAGCAAACCAAATACTTACAAGAAAGGAATAAACAGTAAAGCTAGTTATCAGAAATGAACAGCAAAGATATTTAATGGAAATGAACAGCAAATTCTAAACAGAAAAACTTTGTATCTGAGAAGCATAACAATACAAATTATAGAGGAATAAATAATCTTGTTATGTGGAAAGGAATAGCAAAGCAATTCATTCACAACTGATGCAACAAACCAATTTCATAAATAATTGAACAATAAGCTATAAAACATGGAAACTGTGAAACAATGTGACTAAAGGAAATGAGGATTAAAGCAAACCATCACACGACTGGAATTGGAAAGTAATGGTACAGATAGCAAGTGGATCCACTAGGGCCAGGCCCTTAGCCGCTAGTGAAGCACCGCCGAACTACTCCAGTATCAAATAATGGAACAGCAACCGGATTATATATTGATCATATGTAACAGAGTTTAAAAGCGATCGCACTCTGTTTTAACCAATGAGAGTCGATGAGCAATCATGAAAATACAACAAGAAATCTTAATAATCATAATACATAATACATTACACATTGTTTGATTTCTACAAGCGTTGTCATTTTATAACAGCCAGCGGACGAAACAAGAAATACAGATAAGCTTTGAGCAGCGATCCCTCAGTATCGAGAGACCCTGATGGATTCGCTCTATTTTCTACCTTCAGTTATTGTTTTGTCTTCTTGCGTTGATGCCGCGTTTTTCCTTTATTTTCCTTGACTGTGCACTCTGATTTCGACCTTCTTGTCTAGATATGGTATTTTGTTGAAGGGACAGCAGTTATTTCTGCTTTGTCTTTTCCCCCCGAATGGTGGCTTCCCACTTCATTTATTTTCTGCATATAAGAAAAGACAATCTTTAATCAATTTGCAGCAATCACTAATCTCCTTAATTCTATTATGATTCTTCAATATATTACCATTCTAGAATATAAAGGAGTTATGATTAAAGGAAAAATATAAAGAAATACATGGCAAATCCATAAATTTTCCAATGCTCAATAGAGGTCCGCAGCCGGTTGTCCATGGTTTGGGCAGTCTAACTCAGACTCGGCTAAGCCGGCCAGTTTGTGACTGAACCAGCCAAATCAGAGTCAATCCGACCAGTTTTTAAAACTATGGTACAAAGTGGAATTTGACTGCAGTTTCATAAATTTAACACTCCCTCTCAACCAGGGAGAATTCCACCTGCCAATATATGTTCATCAATCAATATTCCATTCTGGAATTTTCAAGTGTCATGTGAATCATAACTAATCATCTCTGTCATATAGTCTTCATGTTTTATCATCTTAAGTGTCTCATTATCACAAACCATCAATGTACTTATCTTGCTTATTCATGCTTATCTCTTGATTGTCACTGCTCGTATGCTGAACATTATCGAATATAAAAGAAGAATTTGCTACCAGAGGGGAGCTTAAGCTACCACCCTTTATCCATCAGACCAATACCCGGAGTCTCTGCATATCATCAATAATCATCAGAGAGCATATCATCAAGGAGAACATCTCAACCTATAACCACATCAGGAAGTACACCTCGACCTAGAATCTCATGGGGGATTTATACATCTACAACCCTATATCGACAAATAGGATATCCAAACATGCAAGGGATCCCATCTAGACCTTGGGATCACATTGGGGAGCTCAATCTCAACCCAGAACCACATAGGGTTATCTCAACCCATCCTATTGCCTACTGATATTCCCATGGATGACCATAAATATTCATGTGGTAGAACACATGCATCATAATCGACTTGGGTTGTACACCCCAAGTACACTCTCAACCTGTTGGCCAAACAGGGAACGGTATTCCTGACAAGCCCTGCTTGTCGGTATGATGCCAACTGGGGTATACTCTGTAAAGACCAAACAGGGGAGCAGAATTCTTCAACCCTATGAAGATAGGGGAGCAGCATCTCTAACCCTATGGGTAACAAATAGGGGTCATGCCCTATTTTCCAGATTTCTCTCAACCCCATGAGCCCTCTATCTCAATTCCTCACCCTGGGATCTGAGTCAGGGAAGAAGATTTGGCTCAGTGTCCTCAATCAATGTTTCTATCATCACTCTCAATTCTGGTATCTACTTGTCTCAATATCAGTTGATTCTTCTTCATAGAGGACATCAAATCAAATATTATGTTAGAACATAAATAATAATATAAAATCACAAAAGGATAATATACTCATCCTCCCTCTCAAGGAGGTATCAATAACAAGCCTAATATTGTCTCGAACATATGTATTGTCTCAATCTAAGTATCTCAGTCCCAACTATATATATGGGATTCTCTATCATCACTATGTACCCATGTCATACCCAAATCCTGGTCAAACGGAGCTTCATAGCTAGCCATACTAGCAACATCATACTCAATCGCAGTCGTGCTATAGACCTCTCATCCAAGATATCATGGCATATCTCATATTAAAGAAGCAAATTAAATGTTATCTTCAGCAATAATCTCAAATATCAACAATACATCCATACAATCACATGCCATAAGATAAATATATCAGCCTTAAAAATAGAACGTTTCATGCAGATATTTCAAGGGATGTTTGGTGGAAACCATATGTGAATGAAGAAGCTCAATCATGAATTTATTGAGGTTCTATGCACATCATATATATGTCCATTTTTCCATAACAAGTTCAACAACATTTAAATCGAAGTGTCCAAGGATTTACATTTCCATTATTCAAAAGATTTTTTTCAACAAATTTGCAATATAGGATTTCTTTCCCAAATTTTAGAAATCGATTCATCATGCCATGATACATCATTTCAAGCTTCATAGTTCATATCCCTCTTACTTAGATCATCATAGGCTCATCACCTGTCAAGACTATACCATCAATATGTAAAACCAAAATCATAATCAAAATCAAGGCCATACCTTGTAACTCATCATCCTGACTTCGTCAAAAAACTGTCAAATATGGACATATCTGGATCGGGGAGTTTGATTCATGTAATTCTCTCTGCAATCATAATGCCTTACCAAGCCAACATAACTAGCCTTACATAAATCAATGTTGTATCAACAAATTCAACTCTCCAGAGTTTAGAACCCATATCAAAACTATTATCAAAGTCATTAATATCATAGTATCAATTTTTTCAACCAGGTGATAGGTAAAGCTCATATCAAGTCTTGACTTCTTTTATTATCATGCCAACAAGATTGTCATATATCATGCCATTACAAGTCATTTTTGTCACTAGATACAAATGAATACATCACGGTAAAGTCATACAGGTTCCATCTTCATACTGAATCACAATTACCAATACTTCAACCATTGTGCTAGGAGCAAGGAAGCCAATACAAACCATTTTTTTGAATACCCACATAAGTCACTAAAGGTCACTATGCCCACATAGTATTGACATCATGGAAAATCAAAAATTGCCTGATCAAATTATTAGTCATCATGTCAAGTCCAAATTTGTCATCATAGAGAGATCTATATTCCAAAAACATGTCTCAATGATCAATTCAAAGTTCAAAGTCATTGTTAAGCATCATGTCAAAGTTCCAAACACGTCTCATCTATATCAATCAGCGAAACCATGTCAAAATTTTGTAGCACAAACTTCAAACGTAATGACATATCTATATGTACGTCTCAGTCACTTGCAAATTGCAAAAATACAAGATTTTCATGCTTAAAAATCTTATTGTTATTTGCAACACATCTGAAGAATTTACATCTTCCAGGTGACCATCTGATTTCATGCACAATAATTCATGTTATTGTGATCAGTAATTCAATCAAACAACTTCATAATTCAGTTCACAGTGGTAGAAAATGTCAAAAACGCCTTGATTCAGAGTGCATATCGCTTTAGAAAATTTTGAATGATGTTTTTTTGTCAATTTAATTATCTTAAATTGATTACATAAATTATCGACCGGTGTTGGTAAAATTGTGAAGTACAAGTGAACTATATGTGGTAGAAGCCTCTTTTAATTCAATTTATTAGTGTGATGATTGGATTTGTATCGATTACTTCTAAGGATGTTTTTATTCTTTATGATCCTAACGAAATTGATAAATAACAACTAAGTCCTAAAAAACAATTCTGCAAAAATCAGCTAAGTTCTAAAAATCAATTAAGTTTCTATTCTTCAAAAACTGAAACAAATCTTTCTCTATACTATGAAGAAATTTGAAGTAGTTTATTTGTTAGTCTCTAAAATAATTATTATTCTAATAGTCTTGTGTATAAAGATAAAGTCAAATTCTAGAAAATGAAACTTTATATGTTTTTATGTTTTTGAAATGAAATGTTCTGGAAATGAAAATAAGTAAGTCACTATTTCTTTTGAAAGAATCACTCATGAACTGAAAAAGAATTCACTCTTAAGCTACAAGAAAATCATTCACTCATTATTGAATAGAAATCACTCATGCTTTGCAAACTGGAAAATAAACTTATCAATGCTTCTTGAAATAAATCACACATGAGATTAAGGAACTATTCTATAACAAACTATTGTTGCTTATGAATTACTCGATAATTTTAACAATTAGAAAGGGAAATGAATCTACATCTAATGACAAAGGGAAACTATGTAAATTTCTACTTCAAGTGGCAATGTAGAATTCTGAAGAAAAAAAACTATAGCAATTGACAAATGAAAGAAAAATTTTAAGCTACATCAAATGATAAAATGAAATCATGAAAACAACTACATTAAAAACATAAAATGCAGAACCTTCACTGTTTGAAGGGGCCTTCCACAAACAGGTGGTATAAAAGCTTCACACGAACAGTTAGTTATGCATCAAATCTTCAAGGCAATTCTTCTCTAAAAATGATGTAAAACATAATTTTTAACAATTCACTATATGCTTCAGAAAATTAACCTTCCCTCTTTGTTTCAATGGAGTGTTTATATAGGGGTTACAATTGCGGAAACTATAGAAACTTGAACTGTCAAAATATCATTAGTAAAAACATGCATAATTCTCTTTAATTCATTAAAAATAATGGAAAGAATAATAATAAACCATGTAAACATGTATGCAGGAATTTGATGCGTTTATGAAGAAATATGGTTAAAAATGATGACAATGGGTGAATGGAATTATGTGAAAATGGATGACTTCATCAACAAAATTATGACAAATTGAAGGCCCGACATTTCCCCACACCAGAGATTTTGCGTGTCCTTGTGCAATCAAAGCATTGCAAAGTTTCATAATCCAACCAGTTCCTTGTGTTCCTTTATTCTGTCATTTCAACTAAATCCTTGAAGAAAGCTCCAAGAGAGCAATATTGACCCTCTATCTCAATAAGATGCAGTTTTATCTCTTTGTTTTTCAAGATTACTAATCTAGTAGCATAACTTTTTGTTTCTACTCTTGCTTGTTGTGTCATTAGAGTAAGAAAGAAGAGTTACCCATCCTCCTTTGAAAATCAAACAACTTGAAGTCTTCACATACGAGGCTACTCATGGATGTTATAGAGGTGGAAGTAATACCTGTTAATTTGTTCTTTTCTTAACAAAAAAAAACCCTTAATTATTTATTATATGCAACTTGTGTGAAAATAAAGGATGCCAACATAGTAGCATATCCAAGTACTTGTCACTATTTTTATTGTGCTCAAATTGTTCAAACCTTGGTAGAATACCATATTGTGAAGAACACATCAAGACTATTACTCCATCTGTAGAATGTGCTTTCCATCCTTGTGAAGTTCATCCCATTAGTATGGCTGTAAATGGTCATAGATTTCAACCCATAATGAATGTCTTCTTATCATCCATGCATAGCAACCAATCATATTTCAACAAAGTTATCAAATATTTTCTTCAAGAACTCACAAACTAATGAATGAAGAAGACTTCCCAATGTGAATCTTTTGACAACATGAGTTGCACATAACACAAAATAAGATTTGTTGTTGAGGGTTATACAACTTATCAAAGCCTAAAATATGTTTCCAAGCGATTTCAAGAGTGTGTGAACAAAACCTTGTTGCAATCTTTTTCTTGTGGCTTTGTACTCATCATTTCTTGGCTTCCATTAAAAATTTGAAGATGAGCAATATGACACATAATTTAATTGTTCCATGTACTTTTTGATCGCATGCTACAAACATGTGTCATGAAGTCAAGTTTTTCTATTTGTAAAATAATTATATTTCTCAAGAACATCATGTTGATGGACCATTAAGGAAAGCATTAACAAGGAGAGAAAGTTTAAACAAGAAAGTGGTCATAGCATAGAAGAACATCATTATGACCATGGAAAAAAATGATATGATTGCATGGGTGGCAGGACTTTGTTCATAAAGAATCAATCATAACTTGTGGGATTGGTTGTTGAAAGGTATGACAAAACATAATGGGAGAAAAATTGGAACTACATGTAGGCTACTTTAACAAATTAAAAAGTTTAAGGCTACTTTTACCTCAAGTTTACCTTTTGGAACTAGAGAAGAGAACATGATCCGATTGCTGACATGGTGTTGATTTGGCTTAGGTAATTTTATCCATGATGCGTCGACCTCCACTTTGACCTTGCTCCACAAAATGTATCTTTTTCATGTAGCATATTTGTTTTTCCAATTTCTCTCAAATGGTAAATCAGATTCTCCTAAAAAAATTTGAGGTTGTTACTATTAATATTATTCATCTTCCCATAAAAAATCTCAACCAATGGGTGCACGGATATTGAGAAAAATGAGAAATAGTTGAAGGTGAAAGTGGCCAATTTATTGAAAAATACACACTAAAATTCTCTGAAATGTTGTATTTTCATTTACCCTACCTCAATGCATTTACTATAAAAAATTCAGGCCTAACGGATGCACGGTTTTCAAGTTATGATCAAATCAATTGTTGCCCTGTTTCACCCTTCACGTTGCCCAATGTTGCAACAAAAATATATGCCACAAACTCATTTTAAGGGAAAATTGAGTGATTCAATATGGAAACTGTGTATTTTTACTTTTTCTACCGCCACATGCCTTCAGAATCCCATTTTGATGAACAAAAGGCACTATTGTGCAAAAATACCGAAATCTGGCCTAATATATCCACAATGGTGAAAAATGAAAATCCACCTTAAAAATCCGCTGAAAAGTCCTGGAAAATTGCACTTTTTTTTTTATTTCTTCTCCTATCTCTTGCAATATTTGTGCCAAAATTGCCTCTGGAACAAGTTGCTTCAGCAAAAACAGGTTGTTACAGCAATAGCTGTAGAAACTGCAACATTTCGCAGCTGTTGCAAAAAAATATCAAATTTAACAGAAAAAATTTCTTCTCCGAGTTTGAACTATTGATTTGGATTGTGTACAACTTGATAAAGTAGAAACCATGAAACATATTGCATATTGACTAAAATAGGCCCAAATTTATTGTTTTGCTTGAAAATCAAAATGAATGAAAAGTGTTGTAATGGTGTCATCATGTTGTTGTTGAATGAAAAAAAAATGAACATGTTGCTATAAGAAACCAATAAAATGTACTACTGCAAGTTGTTTTTGATTCCATTAAACCATTAGTCTTCATCAAAGCCAAAATTCATGGTACAATTCTTACCATGTGAATGAATGTGTCAAAGTTGAGCATGGGAATAAATCATTGGATTACCTATCAATGATGAAAATCGTTAACCAATGTGAGACAACTCACCGATAATGTAAATGAGTGCCAAGGTACCTGAGTGCATCTTGACAGGGACGAATGAAAGTGTTGAAGTCGAGTCACCTACAAGATCTGACAATCAAGAGACATTGTTGTATTCCCATTGTTTCCAATGAGGAGGCTTGCCATTGATGTATGCAAGTTCCAAGGCACTCCAAATAATCTTTGATATTGATCCCAGATAAGGTGTTGAAGTCAATGGGACAAGATCTATTGGAAGGTGAGCCTTAAGGAATCCCACATTAGCCAACTCGAGCATAGAACCAAAATGAATTTAAAGAATCATGATAAAAGATTGAAACCATCATAAAATTGTAGAACTTATTGTGAAATTTGCACACCATTTCCCTAGTTTTCAAGCAAAGCTCATGTCCAAATGCGTTAGCAAGCTGGTTTTCACAATAGGACTTATTTTTCTCTTTATTTTTTTTCTTTTTTTTTATATGTCCTACTCTACTTGAAAAAGAAATATCGTTCAAGTATATGAATACTTCCAATGGAAACATGTGTGTAACAACATGATAGATAAACTCACCTGCAGGTTTGAAATATACTCTTTGATATGTACCAGTATATGAGAGACCAATTACCTTGATTGAGATTATGTTAGAAGATACTGAAGAATGGAGTACTGGAATCCGATGACTATCTTGAACTAAGATTCAATGCAATCTTGTCTTCCTTGGATTCCTTCTATCATGTCATGCAAGTATTCAGAGATTTGATCTCCATTCATATAATCTGTGATAAGTATGCAAGAAACTTTTCAAACTCAAGTTCCAACAACTGCTCTTTATTAACAGGCATCCATGATTCTTGGACCCTATCTAAATCTTCTTCTTCTAGTTGTTGTTCTTCAATGACCGCTGGAGATTCATTTTGCAATACCTCAGCATTGTAAGTTGATTGAGGTGTTTTATTGTTGGGGATATCAAATGGTTTTGCAGGTAGTAGAGTGGGAATGGATCTTTGGTGTGATTTTGTGGGTGGTAATGGGAAAGGTTGAATTGAGGTAAACTGAGGGTGATATTGATGTTGTGTTGAAGGTCAATGGTATGCATAACATTGATGATGGTATTGAGGATAGTGAGAAAAATATTGAGGATATGGTGGATTTCTTCTGTAAGGCCCTTGCCAACCTTGTCGCCAAAATTGGTTTTGAGCTTGGGATTGAGATGGCCAAGGTTGCCAAGGCAAGGGTGTTTTCCAATTACTTTGAGATTGTTGTGCTTAACCCTGAAATTGAGAATTAAGATCTTGCATCATACTAGGTTGATGAGGCTTCCACGGTATTCTTGGAACTACATAACACGATTTTTCCAGTGTTTGGTTTTCTCCTTGGTAAACTTCCTTTAGCCCTGGTAATGATGGACAATCTTTAGTAGTATGTGATCCTACACATATTTCACAAATTTTAATGTTATCAAGTGGAAATTCATGCAAAGCATATTTCTTTATAAATTTAGGGAAAAATATAAATGAAGTAGCATTCTCAAATTTTTGTTGGTTTTGCATTCTTATCATATCAATTTGCTCATTTAAATTACCAAGAATGTCTAGCAAATTGTTAAGTTCAACTTGACTTACCAATCCTAATGTCGAATCACTTACACTTTCCATAACTAGATCGTGAGGGAATCTTCCATACTTTGCTTTCCCTCTTGATATATTCTTGCACAGTTCACAAATATCTTGAAATGACAATTGAGAGACATCTCGTTTTCCCACCAGGTTAAGAAGATCAATCCATTCATCCCTTATAGCTTTTAGGAGGAGAGTTTTTTATGTGTCTGATCCTAAATTCTGCAATTTAGATCTTTTGTCATTATAAGTAAATCTCTCCTCTAAATATTCTAGGCTTTCATCCTCTTTTTGGTTCATCTTAAGGAATTCATTTCTAAGGTCATGGTGTATGCAATAATCTTTATATTTTTCCAAAAATACTCTTATCATATCATTCCATGTCCTTATAGAATTTTTTCCTATTGTCTTAAACCATCTAAGAGCTCTATCCTTCAATTTTGCCAGAAACAAATTCAGCTTTTGAATGTGTAATGAGTAGCCATAAGATCTACAAATTATTTCAAATTCAAAAGGAAAGTTTTATGGGTCTTCTGATCTCATACCTTTGAATTTAGGAAGTACAGATGGAGGGATACTCTTCATATGACCATTGACATCAGTTTCTTGAATGGGAAATCCAAAATGATCTTTCTCCTCTTCATCATCTTTGTCCATTTCTTCAATCTCATTTGTCACATCTTATTCTACCTGCAAAAATAAGAATTCATGTTCTAGATGTGTGGCTCTTGCTGCACCACGTGATATAGTGGGTGTGGTAGGTGATTGAAGTTTTTTTTCTTTATTTTTTTTTTCTTTTTTTTTAATGAAAAGAAAAAGACTCATATTTACACTTCCCTGGAAATGGCACTACAATGTTGTCAATTTAATTGTCTTAAATTTATTATATAAATTATCGACTGGAGTTGGTAAAATTATGAAGTGAAAGTGCACTATATGTGCTAGAAGCTTCCTTTAATTCCATTTATTGGTGAGATGATTGGATTTGTAGAGATTACTTCTAAGGATGTTTTGATTATTTATGATCCTAATGAAATTGATAAATTACAACTAAATTCTAAAAATAAATTATGCAAAAATCAATTAAGTTTCTATTCTGCAAAAACTGAAACAGATCTTTCTCTATCTTATGAAGAAATTTGAACTAGTTTATTTTTTAGTCACTAAAAGAATTTTTAATCTAAAAATATTGTGTATAAAGATAAAGTCAAATTCTAGAAAATGAAACTTTATGTGTTTTAATGTTTTCGAAATGAAATGTTTTAGAAATGAAAATAATTAAATCACTATTTATTTTGAAAGAAATCACTTGTGAACTGAAAAAGAAGTCACTCTTAAGCTACAAGAAAATCATTCACTCATTACTGAATACAAATCACTCATGGTTTACAAACTGGAAAATAAAATTCTCAATGCTTATTGAAATAAATCATGTGTGAACTTGAGGAACTATTCTATAACAAACTATTCATGCTTATGAATTACTCTGTAATTTTAACAATTTCTCAGAAAACGCGTTTGAAGTTGACTGGTCAAAACTGTTGTGATTTTCCCTTGATCTTTGCCTGGAGGTCCACATGTGTGAACTGAGTGGAATTTGACCAACATCAATCCATATTGGAGCTTCTAGAAACAATGTCCATGTGTTGGATTTCATTCTAGAGTGGTGCTACTACCTCAACCATGGAGACAGCTGCGGAAACTTTAGAAACTTGAACTTTCAAACTATCATTAGTAAAACCATCCATAATTCTCTTTAATTAATTAAAAATAATGGAAATAATAATATTAAACCATGTATGCATGACTTTGGTGCATTTATGAATAAATTTGGTTAAAAATGATGACAATGGGTGAATGGAATTATGTGAAGATGGATGGTTTCATCAACAAAATTATGACAAATTGGAGGCCCAACAATGGTTAACTGTAGTCAAAACCATGGACGCTCCCTTCAGGTTAACATGGGAGCATCTTTGGCTTCCTGGACTCTACCTTAGCCTTAGCATGTGTGAATCCATGGATGAAATCTCTCAGTTTTGTGCCTACGTTGGGAACAAGAACCCTAATTTTTGTATGAGCTTCAGATCTGAGACTGTTGTAGTTCAATATTGCCAGATGCACATAGATCGTACTTCAACAATACAGAAAGAAAATAGAAATAAGAGTAATAATATTTTTAATATATTCCCCCTCTGACTCAGGATCCACTTCATCCATCACCATCCTGTATCTTCTAGTGTCACGCAACAACAGATATGTTAGATCATAAACATATATCTGTCATGGTCAGCAACATCATGTAAAAAATATTTTATCAAGGTTTAGACTTGAAATATTAGGGCAACATATAGATGCGACATCTTGAACACAATAACACTTTATATCAAAATAATACATCAAGTTAGGGCATTCAGTTTCACAATATGCCATCAAGACATGACCACAAGTAGTAGGAGATCTAGAATATCAATCTCATAGTTATCCCTCTATCATCATGGTTACAATGATCAATAGGATCAAGTTAAGTCCTTCAATAAATATTTACCAAAATAGTGCTAATATCTCTTTCCATGAGCTTTCATCATGCTTATCACAATCATTATCAACAATATCATGTAAGGGAATTAACGAGTTATCATTCTATGCGAAATTCATCATCAATAGTATCATCTAATAGATTCAAGGTTCTAGCCTTATTCAAAGTATCCAACAGATATATGTTAGCCATACATAAAGTATACCATTATGTACAAAATGAACAATAAGTAGCTTTCAAGAAGATCATCATGATCAAAATTTTCAATACCAGGATTACCATTTTATCATAGGAACCATATTTCCAAATCACTTTCATATGCGTACATTAGCTATTGAGGAGGAGATGCTCTCAACATAACATAGGGATAACCTAGCCATCAATGTTACTATTGAAATACAACATACCATGCATACCTTGTAGTATTCAGATACATGTGCACCTTCACATAGGCAAATTCTAGTGCTTGTCATCTTTTCATCAAGTGCCTTTTTACCTTTTCCAAATCTAGATTTTCTTTCCTACATCTTAAATGATCCTAAATAGGGATCCACTCATTACATCTCATCAAGGAGGTTAGAAACATCCAAGTGTTCAAATATGCAGAAAGTATAAGCAATGGTTAAAAGCAATAATTATCATATTCATAAGTCTAAACAAGAGTAAATACAGAAAGTGTTATCACCAAATTGATCTTGATTGGCTGCTCATCAATCAACTCAATGTAACTCTTTCAAACCACTTCTAACTGAAGATTAGCTTCTTCAGTTTGAGAGGGCTCTCTCAAAGGGGGTTTATGATTTTAAATAAGGATAATACTAGATGGCTAATTCTATGAATTGTGACTTGGTTTTTGTATGATTTCAAGTTGAAAAATGAAGGCTTGCTACCATTGGGCTATGGAGTCAACATCGGTACTCTTAATGACAGTCTTTCTTCACATGGAAGCTGAGGCAAATAGAGGTCTTTAATCAAGATAATTCACACACACAATATAAGGAAAACATAGTGATTTCACCCCTAAAGGAATTCAGAGAATAATAGTATGAATTCTAAGTAATTAGAGATAAAATCCACTACACGTGATTAGACATAAAGATATATAGTTGAAACACACTAAACACCTCATGAGAATCTCAAGTCTAGAAGTAGAATGTCACTGTATATTACGAATAATGGACAAGAACATACAAGCAAAAATTTGGTGCAATATTATCCAACCCCTTGCTCTTCGATGTTAGCCTATAAATATACATTCTTTACAATGTAGATGATCTTCCAGCTCGCTAGATCTTCGAATTCTACTCTAACACCTATCATAACTGAAACTACTAACTTGAAACAGAAAAAGGATAGCTATCCTTTAAGAAATCAAACTCCTAATAGGACTCTATCTCCTATTTATTACATTCGGTTCTCCTAACAGTGAAACAGTTACATACTAGATATCACATGATCGAGGGACAAATCACCATCACTTTACATATTTAAAACACCCCTAGCTCTGTGGAACACAATCCTACTTTTTAGGAATGGATAACCTTCACTTTAATCACTGTTCTGACTGATGAGATGGTTGTGTGAAATTCCTTTTGAGAAATAAGTCTCTGCTGATATGGCCCACTGACATGTTGGAGGTCTCCAGCTGGCTAATCTACTATTGGAATGCTCAAAAATCTTCAAAAAGTTCCTCGCTGTGAAACAAGGCAGTTTAGGTATTTTTGTAGCGAGTTTTCGCAGCATATGAATACTTTCTTTTCCACCTATCTCTTTCACACCTTTTCTGTTCCAACACCTTTACTATGCCAAGACACCTTGCAAACAATCAATCTTCCTCCATAATACTTGACAAAACTGAATTTTAAAGCAAAAATTCACCTACAGAAATTTTCGTAGCGTTTTGATGAGTTCAAGATTGTCTTCAAAAATTTATCCCCAAAGGTAAAATTTAGGTTCTTTATAAATCATGAACCTCATCAAACATATTCCAAATTAATTTTTTACTACTGTGGTGTTTCATCTTCATTTACAATCAATTTACTGATGGGTTCTTCTACCACTTTCATCTTCAGCCCTTTCTTTTCTAACTCCACTTCAATCAAATCCAGATGCTCCTGATGATCAGGAGATCATGGCCAAGTGAAAAAAATGCTCAAAAATGGAAATTCTTATAAATGGTTGCAGACTGAACGACTGGAAAGTTCTCATCGTTTTGATTCTAGTGCCATAAATGAGACTCAAATCCGATGTCGTATGTGAAAGTTACTGAGGTTTTAATTCATCTAGTGACCTCCAAAACAGGACTTTTTAACCAAATGAATTTTTCATTTTCAAAAAAATTATATGGAAAAAAAAAAAAAAATTGGTTTTGATTAAGTTTTATGGGCCTATCAGTGGGCACGACGTGGCCTACCTAGAGGCTGCCACATGGCCCTGAGCCATTGCTTAAAAGGTGTTGTGAAAAGTTGGAGGGCATGAGGGTCGAACCCTCGACCCGACTCCTCGGGCAGGGTCGACCCGACCAACACGACACGGGCACGATGTTGTTTTGTGGGCGAGTCGGGCGGCATTAGATTTGGCAGTGAGTTTGTGTTTAACTGCAATTGAGTAGAGGTAAACAAAAAATTGGCTCGTGCATAGTTGAATGGGCGGAGGTTTAGCTTAAGCCCTCAGGGATTAACTTTCGTCTTCATATGCCCTTACACGGTGACCTGGAGCCTAAAAATTTTCAACCAGCGGAACAACAGGGTTAAGCACCTTGGTGCTAGCCCCTCCTCTGATGTGACCTTGACCCGTGACCATGGGAGCAGAGTTTTAAAGCCTTATTCGCTAGCATTAACCACTGAATATTCCGCATGTGAACGTGACCAAAACTTACAGTTAACTTTAATTTTATCCCTAAAATAGCGTGTGGTTCCACCATTTCTATTTGCCCGCCTATTTTGGAGATTTTAACTGGAGTTCCTCCAGTTTTGGAGCAGATTTTCTTGTGCCACTGGGCAAAAACTTGTTTGGGTCATAACTTTCTCAATTTTTGACCAAACAAGATGAAATTTTAGTCAATTTGAGTTTGGGATAGGTTGCAAAGTGAACAGAGGTGTTCTTCAGCCATTTTTTCTTTAGGAAAGAGGAAAGAGCCATCAGGGCCAGCAGGGAGATGGAGTTGTATTGGGTTGTACTTCATTGTTTAAGGTGAAACAAAAGCCACTTTTAGCTTATTTATGTCTTCTGAAGTCAAATTCACAGCCTGTTTTACCTGTTTAGGCATATTTTTTACTGTTTAATCATTTTGAGAAAATTAATAGAGCAAGGACATGCCATCCGGGTGCCTTGGACCGGCAGATGTAGCCCAAGAGAGGTGAACTGCCTCATCATTTTGTTGTGTTATGATATGGTGAATTTTACTTATTGTGTATTTCTGCTGTGATATATTAAACAGTAAATTTAAATAACAAAACCTCACGCATAAAACTCAGAAACATTACCAAAACTACTTTGTTTAACCTGCAAGACATGGAGAACACTTTGCACACTAAATTAAATGGAAATGGATACTTTGCATAGCATTTACAAATAGTTCCATTTTCAGATCAGATGGTATCAGAGCTCAGGATTTGAGCATTAGGAGCTAGATTTTTACTCTGCATTTGTTCTTGTGCAAAGATATAGTTGACTGTTTGTAAGTTTTGATGCTTACTAGGCTTAAACTGTAGGTTTTAACCTTGTACATAAATTATCTACAAACGAATCTTAAAACAGAAAATAAACAATAGCGAGAGCATAAAACATAAAACAGATAAACACAGAGATTTTCTCCTGGATCCCAAATCGGGACGACCAGCTTGATTTTTAATTATAATCCTTTTAGTGTTACAACACATATATATACATGATGAAGCATAGATAAACCCCAATCCATTAACCCTAGATTAGAACATAACCATAGTTCCCTTGACCAGATCTACAAAATACCAGGGGTCGAAAACCATCATGCCCCAAAACCATGTGCAAATCCATGCAAAAAACCATGGGCGGATCTGCCCACCGGAAAATAAGGACTAAAAAAAAAATTCCAAGGCACTGCCCCAGACCCCGACAGGGGGGGCTACCACCCCCCCTATGACCCCTCCCCCCCCCCCGACGTTGTGCCCAACGCAATGTACAGGGGGGGTTATCGCCCCCCCGTGAATGATTAGTCATGGAAAGAATATAACACAACCCAACATAAACTCAAGAGAGGTGAAGGACACTTGGTTAGAGCACAAAGTAATCCTCAACCAAGAAGGGCCAGAGAGCCATAGAAGAAGCCTCAAGCATGTCTTCAAGAGAAGGAGAAGTTCCTGAAGACATTGATCCCAAAGAAGAGGAATGGGCGTTCCGAAAGGCTTTCTTGGACATGATGGAGATGGTGAGGATACTCTACCAAGAAAGCAATGACAGGCTTGTAGGAGAAGGGTCTAGACACTAGAAAGAAGGAGAGGGTTCTTCAGGAGGAAAGAAAAGTGATGACAAGTCAAAGAAAGGACACGAAAGAAATGGCGATCCACCATCCCCATCTTCATCCTCTTCCTCTACATCGTCATCCTCTACTTCGGTGAATCAATCTCACAAGTTTAAAACCACTAGTAAAAGTCCATTTTTAAAGCTCGATGTTAAATTTGAGTTTCCTATGTTTAATGGTGAGGTCAATGCAGAGAAACTTGACAATTGGATAAGACGGTTGGAATTTTATTTGAGAATACAAAACCTTCATGAAGACGACACCAAGATTCAGTTAGCCTCTTTGAGAATGGAAAGAGAAGCATTGGTATGGTGGGAAGCCAAAACCAAGGATGAAATTAAAAAACATGGTAAGATCACTCTATCATGGGCTGAATTTATTTCTGCAATTAAACAACAATTTTATCCATTAGCTCATTTACAAAAGGCTATCATGAATTGGAAAAGTTTTAGACAACTTAAGGGACAAAGTGTTCAATATTACACCCAAGAGTTTAGACGAAGGGCTTTATTATTTGGAATTGATTTGCATAGCCAAGAGACTTTGCTAAAATATATAGGTGGTTTACATAGCTATCTTATACATACTATCCTTATGTTCAATCCTACTAGTCTAGACAAGGTTTGTGTCTAAGCCACGCATTTAGAGGCTAGAGGTAAACAATATTTTGATGAGAATGAGGATAGTAAATTTAAAAGAAAAGGGAGAAAAAGAAATGCAAACTCTAGGAAAGAAAAAGGAATATTATTTTGTAAAAACTATTCCAAAACAAGCCAAGATGAAGACCATTGCTGGAAACTTCATCCGGAGTTGAAGCCAGAAAAATTTAAAACCAAAGATAAGGCCAAAGAAATGGGAAAAACATTTGCAATAGCTTAACAAGACTTAGGGTCCAAATTAGGAGATGAAACTAAAAGCATAGCCATGGTACTAAAGAACATAAAGGGGAAAGAGATTGTAAAAGAAATAAATCCCAGTTCTAGCACTTTCAACTGTCACATAGAATCTCCAAATGAAGAGAGGAGGATAGATTTGTTTCACGTGAGGATAATTTCCAAACACACAAAGATAGACACACTATTTGACAGTGGGTCTCAAGCAAACCTCATCTCAGAAGACTTATTCAAGAAGCTGAAAATTGAAACCATTCCACATCCAAAGCCATATCCACTTGGATGGATTTTCAAGGATGCTAATTTACAAGTTTCAAGGAAGTGCATGTTGCGCTTTGCCATAGCAGCTCATTATGTTGACTTTGTTGAATTAGATGTGGTATCGCTTGACATTACAGGTGTGGTGTTGGGTAGTCTGTACTTATATGACAGGAAAGCGATCTTCCATCGCCATGAGAATAAGTATCACCTATTCAAGGATGGCAAGGAGTTTATTGTGAGAGTACATCAGAAGAAGCTAGAATATTCTTTAGTGAATGAAGGGAAATTGAAAAGGCTTGTCAATGCAAGTCAAAATTTGACTTTGTTGATGATTAAGAAAAAGGATTTTGTACATAATCCTTTTCATGTTATTTTTTATGTAAATAATGAAATGTTTCATTCTGAAAGAAGGTCGTCTTTGGAAGAAGATGACAATATGTTGCAGAAAGTATCTTTGGTGTCAATCGGTGCAGAGAACAAAGTGTCAGTGCAAAGTGGTGCAAAAATCCAAGAAAGGGAAAAGCATGCTATTGAACTCTTAGTTAAACTGATAGGGGGG